>JAQFXN010000823.1:0-18399 GCA_034693365.1 Liacarus xylariae | reverse complement strand
AAAATTATTTTATTAATAAATCAAAAAAAAAGAAAAGAAAACAATTAATTAATAATAATTTATTTTATACAATCATTTCATTCGTTAATAATATTATAAATTAAAGATTGAAATTACAAATAATTAAAATAAGAAAAAAAAATACAAAACATTTTTCGTATTTTTTTTTAAATTAAAAAAAAGATTTTATTTCTCATTATATATCAAAAATGTTTCGTCAATTTTATACAATAGAAAAAAGAAAAAAACAGAAGAAATGTTTGCTTTCAATACAATAATATATTCTGTTTTCCGCGTTTCACAGAATATTCAAATAAATTATTTTTTCTCCCAATTATTAAATATATTTTATTTTCTGCTTATGTTTTGTATGCTTTGCAAACATTATTTTTTTTCATATCAATTGTTAGAAAACAAAACAAAATTTTTTTTATTTCTCTCTAATTTTTATGTCCAAAGAATTCATGTTTTGATTTGCACTTAAAAACAAGAGTTTTTTTTTCTGCAAAAACATGTATTCAATTAATTATATTATTATTTCATTTTAAATATTCTGTATATAAATGGTATTTATTATACATAGAAATTGAGCTCATATTCAAATTGTTTGTGTGTTTTTTTTTTGTTTGACTACAAAATAGAGAAATTCAATGTATTTATTGGTTTTTGTTTTCCGAACACTTCAGTCATTATTAAAACAACAAAAAAAATTTGATTAAAATATTCCCTAATATTAGGAGAAAAAAGATTTGAAAAACAAATTTTATTTTGATTTTTTACAATAACTCAATGAATGAAATCAATTAAAACATTTGGAAAATAGGTTTCAAACAAAAACAACAATTGTGTTCTTACAGTCGATTACAGAATAACAGAATATTCAATAAAAACAGAATTAACCAAAAAAAACATGAAATTAATTATAAATAAAAATTACAAATAAATTCTTTGATTCTTATAATTCATATTAAATAACTTAAAGACAGGTTTTTATTCTGTTATAAAAAAATTTATGTTCGCTTTAGAGAGACTCGACTGTATTCAGTGATAGAGAGCTATAAATATATATTTCAATCGATTTTTTCTTATTCTGTTATCAGAAAAGTATTGATAAAAAAAAGATTTTTTTTTAGAAATACTTTTTTTCTAATCATTACTCTTAAGTCAACGAATCGATAGTTTTTTATT
Source organism: Liacarus xylariae (assembly GCA_034693365.1). Taxonomy (NCBI): domain Eukaryota; kingdom Metazoa; phylum Arthropoda; class Arachnida; order Sarcoptiformes; family Liacaridae; genus Liacarus; species Liacarus xylariae. The sequence goes on along the minus strand of JAQFXN010000823.1, from coordinate 17,211 downwards.
CTTCTCAAAAACAACAAAACACTTAACAATAAGAAGAGTAGAAAATATTCTTTGGTTTAAGGAATTGAACACAAAATTCTCTACAGTTTTCGTCTAAAACCTATATAAACAACAATAATATTAGCACAAAAACAAATTGTAGAGAATATTCCCTGAATTCTATGGAATAATTATGAGTTAAGTCTTAGGAAGAATAGTCACAAACAAACACAAGAATAAGAATATTCTTGAGAAACAACAAAAAAAACTTCTATTCAATCGATTAACAGATAATTTATTCTTTAATTCATTGCAGAAATCATTAGTAAAGAACACATAAATTAATGGAATTACAGAATCAAAGGATAGGGAGAATCAATACATACAATCCATTAGTCTATCAATTGTTTTGTTTTTAAAAACAGAATAAAAACTTTATTTTTTAGTATATATAAAAAAACTTTACAATCGATTAATTAAAGAATTATTCTCTTCATTTAAGACCCTATTCGGGGACAAAAACACAGAATATTCAGTATAATTATTCTATGAGTACTCAAGCGATTATTATAGGGAAAACTGGTACCTCATCTCTGGTGTATTCCCACTATAAGTAAGAGAGCACTGGATATCATACTATCAAATGAACTGTAATTTTACTCCTATCTCCTCTGCTTTTATACTGTACTTTCTCTTCTCATATATGTTCTCACGTTTGACTAGTCTTTAGAGTTAATTAAACAGAAAATAAATACAGATTTTGCGACAAAACAATTAATTAACTTGGAGAAAAAGATCCCATTTTTTCCTTTAAAGAATATTCTGTGGATTTTGAAAGAATAAACTTTTAATTCCTTTTTTCTTTTCATTAGTTAAAAATAAGTTTTGTTTTTTCTTTTTGAAGTTCTAATGATTTACACAAGAATTTTATGAGAAAAGTGTGTAAAGAATTTGAGTGAATTTAAGTACAGAATATTCTTTAGTTATGCAAATATTTGTACTAATTTAAGAATTTCTTATATTTTTTTTGTTCGTAAAGAATAAAGAATAAAATTTATTTGAGAATTAATCGATTAATTAAAATGAAATGAAGTTTTCAATTAAAGTTGTTTTTGTTGTTTCACAGAATATTCTTTATATTAACTTTCGATTCGTTGCTTAAAAAAATAAGACAAAATTTAAGAATTATTTTTTAAGATTTCTCAAGAAAAAAAACTTTACATTTCTTTTGCGAAATAAAAATTCGCCATTAATTTACATTTGATTTACGCGCGAATTATATAAATAATTTAAGGTATTATTCAATTAATTATTGTATTTTGTTATATAAAAAACAATTTTTTTTCCTTAAAAATCAATTAATTAGAGAATTAAATGTTAATTATAAGGCACTGAAGAATATCAGAATATTTTTTATTGTCTAAACTTTTTTCCACTAATTTATTCTCAAATTTCGTATTAAAAGTAATTTTCATTTTTCGTCTCAATTTTATTTGTAGAAAAAAAACAAAAACATTTTATTTTCTTATATTAAATAAAAACAGAATTTTATATAAGAATTTGTTTTTTTTCATATCTCTTATTACAAAAATTTTTATTCTTAAATTCAATAAAATTTCTGCAAAATTTTTGAATTAATTTGTTTTTTAAAACTTTTATACAAAAAAAAAATTTCAAAAAAAGAGATGAAAAAAACTTTTTCTCTCAAAAAACTTTATAAAACTCTTCTTCACCGATAAGAATATTCTTTACATATACTTCAGTGACAGAGAATATTCTTAGCGATAACTAAATTTTTTCCATTTATTTTGAGACAAAAAAAATTCATTTAAATATTTTTAAAAAATTAATTAATTTTAAAGAATTATTTATAGAAGAAAAAGAGAAACAGAAAGAAAACAAAAATTTCTTTTTTTCAATACTCTATGCTATACTAAATGACCCAACGGTGCGAAATGTAAGGGCTCTTCGCTGATCGCCGGCAAAAATGTGGTCATATTAGGTGTGCCTATACTCCGGAGCGGCGGCAGCGGTGGCACAGAGTGTTGTGCTGATTGTGGCGACGACTGAGGCTATAAATATTACACATTATTATTACAAAAATGATTCTTATTAGCTCTTGTTATAAACCCCCCGATCCAAAAGGATAAGGGGTCACGAAAATGAATGAATGAATTCTTATTATATTATATATGGAATGAGAACTGATGTATGTGTGAAGTCATATATACAGGTGTTGTGTATGCGTGCAATGCATTCAATACACGTGCAAATGGACACAAAAAAAATTTTGGAGGGGAAAGAAAATCAGACAAACAATTAATTAATGATTCATTTAATTCAAGACAATATATTTTAAATAGATATTAATTTTAAGCTTTTATAACATAATAAAAAATTTGTTTTATTGTTGAAATATAATATAGAACAGGGGTGGCCAAGGTCGTAAATTATAGAATTCTGCAAAGAATTGACCAGTGATGCGTGCACGAGGAATTTAAAAATAATTGAGTTTTATACTATTTTTTTTGAAAAGTTACCTGTTTAAAAATATGTCTGTTCTGATATTCTGAATAATATTTTGTTTGATCCAATGATAAATTCTCATAAATACAGAACTATTTATTTAAAATCTAGATTAAATTTTATAATTTTTCAAAATAATCCTTGCACTAATCACTTGGTTAGGAGAGATTAAGCTTGTTAATTTTGTTTTATTGAAAATTATAGTACAGTATTTAAATAAAGTCTATAAAATTCTGTTATTATTGAATTGAAAATACTTGTTAGCGATTATTCAAATGAATCATTAATTTTATTAAATTATTTTTTTTTTGTTGTTGTAATCTATTTCTAAATTTTAGCGAATTTAGTGAATGTCTTGCAATCAATAGTTAATTATTGACTATATTTTGTTTTATTAGAAAATTAATGCAAATCTCATTCAATGTTTATTAGTCACTAATTAGTAGTGGAATTATTAAATTAGTTATAAAACGAGAATATTCTGTAGAATACATACCGAATGAGGTTCTGAGAATTGGTCGCTCATTCTTTGGCCACCAATATAATTGGCATGATTAAGGCCCGGATGACTATTGGATAGACTAATTGTCAGCGGCTGTAATGTGGGCACTGGCGATGGCGATAGACTGCCCCCATTCACCCCCAACTGCTGATTGTAAGCATTCTTGCGTAACGCAGACGCGTATTCATCACTTTGTCGGTCAATAAAGTATGTGTTTGTCGTCACATCTGGACCGACAGGGTTTACTGCATACGGTAAAACAAATGGACAGGGACATTAGATATTAAAATTTTTAAAATATATAATTGATAAAAATTTTAATCATGCTAGGGAAATTTGATAAATTATATACCGGATGTGACACATGTTCAATAAAGTTTCTAGATTAACATTTAATAATGATCTTTGTGAATTTACAACTTAACATCACCATGATTATACATATGGAAATTAACCCATCCAGTTTTTCAAAATTACAACTGCTAAAATCCATCATTCATTAATTAAATGACTAGTTTGCAAAAATAAAGTTTTAACTTTTGTGCATTAGCTTTTAACTTGCTTATTTCTTTTAGAACCTCTTGAATACTGAAGTTCTAGTGCATTTTTGTTTTTTTTTGTTGGTATGAAACTTGTTATATTTAAAAAATAGTTTATATTGGTAAATGATTTATCTAGGTAAATTTTAATATAATTTCTAATTCTAATGTATATTACCTTTATAGATCAAATATTATTGTTAAAGGTGATTTTTAAGAATATATGCACCAAGATGAGATTTTCATCTAATCTGATTATTATTACTAATCGAATGTAATTATTTACACTGATTATAATCATTAAAGAATAATTTTCAATTGGTATTTATTATCGACTGCACAGTAATCATTAGTTTTTTTTATAAAATATTTATATATATATCTTATTCAGCGATCGCTTACCGAGATTTGTGAACCTAGTGTTCGGATAGTGTTGTGACGGCGCTATCGCATCGTCAATCAAATAAGTGCTGATTCCGTGATGATGTGTTGTTACCACTCCTGTCGGCGATATTTCCTAAACAATAGAAGTGAAGCGAAGAAGAAAGAGATTTTCTTTTTTTAGTTTTTATATTATTGACTTGAATTGATAGCAAATATATATTTCATTTTTCTTTTCTCTCCTTTTGTTGAATTATTTTTCTTTTTAGTGAATATAGAGATAAAACTTATATATAATAAATAGTTTTGCTATTATTTAACAATAAAATCATAAAAAGATTTTCTGAAGTGAAAAGTCTATTCTTCACCAGAATATGAATCGAAAGGGGGTGTTATAGTTAAAACATTCGAATTCTTTTATTTTTGCCCAAAATCAATATAATCACCTTGATCAATATTTTCATGTTGATTTTTATACCTTAGAAAATAAGGTTTAAACTACCTAAATTTTTATTTAATCAATAAACTATTACCAAAAACAGGAAATTCTTTTATATATCTAGATAATTTTAAACATTTGAATGTCAAATGAGAATTGAGGGTAAAAAATATTTCCGAATCAAATATTAAAACAAATGACCAATAAATCTGATATTAATTGAATGTATTGTAATATAGATAGAAATGACAAAAATTTTAAATTAAAATTCTCGTTGATTACAGTATATTAGAGATGAACTGTAATAATGAATTTCCTGAATTAGAAAATCAGTTTCCGATTAACACGAAAAATAAATTTAATTCTTAAATTGTATCGAATAAATAGGTTTCTGTTTATAAAGCAATTCTCTCAGAGCTAAATATTTTCTATTTCCTATCATTTCCTCTAATTTACGGTACGTTATATTCAAATGTGTTAAGATAGCTGTTATTATATAATTGAAATGGAACAATTACATTTCCTCAAATTAAACTAAGTAGCTAGGGATATTTACAAACACCTTAGTAGCTAGGGTTATTTACAAAAACTCAAATCATCTCCCAAAATAGCAAGTTTATTTTTAAACTAATAAAAAAACAATAGTTTAAATTTAATTTATTTGAACGTATTTAAAAAAACCCGGTTATACTACAAATTAAATGTCACTGAATATTATCTCAATATTGTTGCTTGAATAGTTTTTTTTCTCTCAATTATCCTTATATTAAAAAGTGTGCATTCATTACCATTTCATAGTCTGTATGGCCAGAGTAGGCGTCTTGACTCTTGTTCTCGTCGTCCTCTTCGCTCAGGGACGTCTCATTATTGCCCTTATGATACTGTCCCGTACTATTTGAGCTCTGGTACATTTCGATTGTGGTCTTGGAACTACCCGTTCCCTTACTATCAGCGCCGTCACTCTCTATATATAATTGAATAAAATTATTTTTTTTCAATAAAATTAGGAATGTTAAAAAATATTAATAAAAAATAATTCAACTTGCATAAAAAATTATAAAAAGAATTAAATTAAATGTTAGTTTTCTTTGTATGTTTTGTGAAATATTTTTTTGATTTAATGTTAATTTGATTTAAGAAAATGAAAGAAATATTGAAAATTAGAGTTTTTTTTTGTTTTTAGTTAAGGATATTCTGCTTTTAATAATACTTTATATGGGATTTCATACTCACTTCGGCATAGTTTGCATAAACGCTCCAAAACTAATCATTTTGTTAATGATTTTAGACAACGATTGTGAAAATTAATATATATTTTTTTTTGGTTCAGAAGATGAAGAAGAAGTAAGAAAGCACAGGGATAGAGAGGATAAGTAAGATTAGTAAAGAAATAGTATAAGAATCTCTTATAAGGAATTACTTTTTTTTATAAAAGAGTAAAATAAAATAAGTAATTGAATGAAATCTGTTTTTATTAAATGTTATTATTCTTTGTTATTTGAATACTAGTCATTATATGGAATGTGCAAGGGATAGGAAATTGAAATGAACTTGTATTCATTTAGAAAAGTTACCTTAACCAAACAAATTCTAGAATAAATCATATGGAATCATTTTTTTTAAAAATAATAAATATGAAAATTTTCAACAAGCTAAAGAATAAGCTGTAGATCTATTTATAAATTTAATAATTAAAGTTAATATTTTATTAAAATATTATATATTTTTTATTTGATAAAATTCTGCGAGCTTGTTAAATAAATTCTGATCTTACAAGTTACAATTAAAATTTCTACAAGATTATATGAAAAAGATGTTGCTAAATTATATCAAAAATAAATAACTTAAATTATAAATTATTCTATTTATAACCTTGCACATCTCATATTTTCTAAAAAAATATTATAACATTTCAGTTGAAAGTTTTATTATAATATTTAACAAGAAGAAAAAAAATTTTGAATTTTAGATAATTTTCCATTTGTTAGATTAGATTCTGTTCTGAAGTGTTAGAGTAAAGGAACAGATTTTTTTTTCTGGTAAAAGAATTCTGTCTTTTATAGAATATTCGTGTAAATGATGTCTATAAGTATTGAAGAGGAAAAAAAGCACTTTTAAAGAGTCCCCGAATAAAAAAAGGAGTGCAGAAAAATCATTAAATGTTTTTATTTTAATGTCTATTCATTGGAGTAAAAGAATATTTATTTCAATTTCTCACTACTCCTATGTCTACTCCAAAACATATCTCTCGAGGGTGAAAAAAAGACTTAACCTTAGCTTAAAATTCTGTGTTATTTTATTTTCTACACTACTTTTATTTAGAGGTGTGGAGAGTAATGTCTGGCCGGGTGTGTGTGTGTGTGTGTTTGTATAGGCATAGCTAATAGTGTAATTAATTGCTAGAATTTTTCCCCTAGACTTCTAATTCAATATACAATTTGCGGAATTTTCATGTTTTCACTCAATTTTTTAGCACAAGTTATAAGTGGTTTTTGTTAAGAGGGGATGTGTGTAGGAGTGAGACATAGAGTGTGTATGTGTGGAGTGAATTGCAAAGAATTTTAAAGCTAATGACTCGCATATGAAATGCTTAAATATGTGTAACAATTAAATCTAAAACTATAATTACTATTCGGGGGAAGAAAAAAAAAGTTCAATTTTTTGTTCTGTGCCAGAGATGCGAAAGGGAGAGGGTATAGTGATAATTACTAATTATTAAGTAGTATACTGTATGTCCTAGCTAATTCATTATATGCAAGATGTTATTTTATAACTAAAGGACAAAAATTACTAATTTCTTTCAAATACAGAATATTCTATATTATTTTGTAAATTAGTTTATATTCTGTAAGTTTTCCTACGAGTAGGGCAATGGCCAATAAAACACATCCCTGGGTATTATGAATGTTGCATCCCTGTACCTATACCTGTCTTGCACTTATACCTCCTGTAATAATATTACTCACTTCTGATAAAGTGTTTAATGAATTGATTTTTCTAACGTATTCTTATTCGTATTGAATGTTATACTAAATTTTCAGAAATTAAAAATTCAATGTTTTTGTTTTAATTACAGTATTTAAAAATTTTTATTAATTAGTTACTAATTTGCAGAATAAATAAGTAATTGTTTTATTCAAATAACAATCGAGAATAATATATATAAACAGAATTTAAATTTAATTATGTGTTTTGAAATTCTGTTGTTTTATTAGAGAATTTAAAGAATAATTTTCTAATTCCTATTTGTGTATACAATACATACCCTCTTCGTAGCGCTTTCTCCTACGCTTTCGCACAAAACAAACGACTAAGACCTGGATTTTTAATGAAAATAAAAATTAATTGAATTGAAAAATCGTTATTAATTAGAAATATATTTATATATATATCTCGTATATACAGTATATCCTGTATTAGGAATTACTTACAATATTGAAGAGCAGTAGAGCACTGCCCACAAGAGATACAATAATTATTAGTTTAGGTATATCTCCCGCGTGTTCTGAAATCACTTTCGATATTATTTTCTCCGTTTCTGTGACTGGAGTTTCTGTTGTTTTTTTTGGTATTAAAGATAGAAAACAATAAATATTTCAACAATCAACAATAGTAACATAGGTGAATTAATTGAAAACAAGAATTGAAGCAATGCTAATAAAACTTTTATTTTATTTTTACTTATGTTAACTCGATTTATTTAACAATAACAAGTGTCATTTTACATATATCCTAACATTTAATATCTAATATCTGTCAGCAATGCGAAAATATAACCTACTATATTTATTTATAATTATTATATAACCTAGTTATATAAATATTTTAAAAATTAAAATATATATATATCAAAAAATTAGGTTGGATAAAATTTGCATGATATTTTTATTTCAATATTAGACTTAGGCTTTAACTGAAAATCACACTAATATTTTTAAATATTACTATTAATCTATTTATTCAGAAGTCAGACAAATCTAAATTATATACTCCTTAAGTATGAAAAATAAGCTAATTTTCAAATTACAAAAAAATTTCAAAATACCTTTAAGTGTCTGCGCTTTGACAATATCACTCGTATAGTCGGACTCTCCCTTTTCATTAATAGCCTGAACACCAAAAATATATTCCGTGTCCTCATTCAGACCACTGATCACAATATTAGTCTCGTTCGGAGGGAACACATCTCTATAGGAATGGGACGGATCGGCGCTGGCAGTGGGCCTATAGCGGACCCTAAACTCTTGGCCCAGACCTCCATCGAACCCGGGTATCCATCGGAGATGTACTGAAGCGGCGGTGATATTAATCACGCGCAGAGCCAGCGGTGGATCGGGTCTTGAGGTTCGGTTCAAATAAATAGTGATGGCATCGAAGCCCAGGTCATTGCGCGCAACGCATTCATAGGCCCCGTAGTCGGAGCTCTGGACACCAGTGATGGCCAGAACGCTCTGGTATGTGATTAGGTCGAGCTGTTGTGTGGACTCCACCACAAACTTTGGTCCCATAGCTATGGCTTCGTTTGGCTTCTGTTTGTTTAGTTGTTTTGCTGAATCACTTGTGCCTAAAGTTTTCTGCTGGTGTTCGAGGGTTTGGAGTGTCTGTCCCTCTCTAGACCAGGTGAATGTGACATTTGGGGCGCCCTGTGCTCTACAGATTAGTCTACCTGTGGAGCCGTTATCGCTACCGGACTTTGAGTATTGGGGCGATCTGTCTATTATGGGTTTGTCTGTTTGTAATCAAGGAATAGATATATAAGAAATATAAATATTATACTCAATATGTTGTCAAAGGCGTAATAAAGTAGTAAACTTTAGACCCCCTTCCCTCCCTTCCTATTTCCTTAATATTCCTGATATTTTGCAGAAATTTAGAGAATTATAGAAATATAATTCAGAGCAGATATTCTGGAAATTCTGTTAAATTCTTAAAAACTTAACTTTAATTTAAACTTGAATTAAGAAGATTCTTAAAAACTCAACTTTAATTAAATTTTAAAAATTATAATAAGTTTTAAAATGCAATCTAAAGCTAAAATTATATTTTCGTAGATATTATTTATTTATGAATTAATTTTTATGATTCTGTAAAGAATATTCTGTTAAATTCTGTCTGTTATTTATTATGCTAAATTTGTTTAAAATTCAGTTAGGTGTACGAAATTTATACATTGGACAAATTTATCACTTCGCCTTTTAGAAAATTGATCATGATTATATTAATGCCCAGACAATTATCTAATTTTTATTAATAAAGTTTTAAAACAGAATTTTGTTTTAAAATAAATAAATTCTGTTATAAATTAATGTAAATTTATTTAATTAAAAAAAGAAATAAAAAACTCACGCAAAACAAGCAAAGTTGTAGACCCGGTATCGTTATCTCCCACACCATTATTGGCCACACATTCAAACGTCTGGCCCGAGTCCTCCAGACTTGCGTTATAAATAACAAGTGTGCCCTTTAGTCTCGTTTGACCAGTTTTCTGATCACCACTACTACCACTACTACTACTACTACTACTGCCAGTGTTGTCCACAACCGATTCGACTGTAGTCCTCATTCGCATTGAATCAATCGGTTGTGTAGTTATAGCATCCGATTCGTTAAGATATCTGCGACGCCATGTGATTGTCGTATCTGTGCTGGGATTGGCATCCACTGTACAGTATAGGTAGGCGTTGGACCACTCGTCCACCATTACTAGTTCTTTGATCTGTATTATACGTGCCGGGTCTGAACGGGAGGGGGGATAGGGATGTAATTAATTTAATAAGTTGTTAAGAATTTAAACCATATCAAATATTATTCTTTAAAATGATTATTACTGTATTGATAACTAGGTGGGGATAGTGACGGTTAAGTAAAGTTAACTAAATAAACTAAATATTACCATGTTATTCTAAGTAATTTATTGATAATTGGCTCTTGAAACCGGTTTTGTGTTAAATTCTAGAAATTTTTTGAAAAATACATGCCTAGTGTTTAAAATTTTCCCTAGAATTTTACAGGACTTTCATTGTAAATTACCATAAAGGGATTCTATGTAATTTAAGTGTTTTCCTGGATTAGTTTGATTCTAACATCATCCTTGATAATTGTTTAATTTGATAATTAAAAGAAAAATTCAAATTTAAAATTCGTTTGAAAATGATTTTACTTAAACTTTAAATTCAATTCAATGTTTAAAAATCTATTCCTAAAGTAAAGTATTTTATAAATAATTCATATAAACTATTCATCTCTTGTGTGCCCAGAATTGCTATACTCTCTCCACTGATTCACGTCTATCGTAATACTGTATATCCTATTATGATATAAATATAATACCCCTATGAATATGTTTAAAATTCATCAATCAATTTAGATCTCATTAGTGTTGAATCGCATTTTAATTCCAACAATTTATTTTTATGTTTGAAAGTAGTCATTCATAGCGTTATGACTGATATTAAGCTCACAATAATCACTGGGTTTTTGGAGATTTTTAATTAATGTTTTAATTCACTTTTGTTTCGGTAATGATTTGATGCCTTAATTATTAGTTACATAATCAGCAAAATATGCTCGAATAGAGAAGTAGATGTCGACTCGGGCAACATAGCACCGGGTTAATTTTCAAATGTTAATTTAATAGGTTTTCCTATTATAAGCACATTTATTGAGAATTAAAGAATATTCTGCTGAATAACTTTAAATTAATAAATGTTCTGACAAATTCTGCTAGATTCTGTAAATCCTAACATGGGAGTAAAAGGTAAAATTAAAATGAAAATCCATGAAAGCATATTTAAAATATTGTAAAATTTAACCTGCTTGGTAATACAATTTTTAAATTAAGCAGATCAAAATCTAATTAAAAAGCTATTTTTAACCAGTATAAATAATAATAATATGGCCAAGATTAAATTAAACTCATTAGGAGATATAATAAGTCAAAACTAATACAATTAACGCCATTTATAGTGAACATTCTTTGGTATCTAAAAACTCTGGTTCACAATATTCACGATTCACTATATATTATAGATATTTACATCACTTCTGGCATTCTTATAGTTTCGTTAATAATAAGTGGATAATCGAGTATAAGCGAGTTCACTATACAAAAAGAGTATATATATACTGTAATTAAATGGACACTTACAGTGAACATTGATTTTGACAGCCGTCTCACTATTGCCCAATTCATTGCTGGCATAGAGTTTATAAACTCCGGAATCGCTCCTCAAAACACCGCTTATGTTAAGTATTGGTCCAATGCTTTTGAATCGCGTTGAGTCCATTGTTGTGCTGACTGTAGTGCCGGTGCTATCACTGCTCGCCTGGATATTAGTGTCCAAATTCCGGGACCATTTATACTCGATTTGTGTTGGATTACCCCTCGCCGTCAGGTTTATGGCCGACGATTGGCCTTCGATTAGATCGAATTGCGTGAGCGGAGAGTTGAGGAATTCGGGTGCATCTGTGCCAATAGTAATCAACATGGTCAATTTGTTTTTATTGAAAATTTAAATCTAACTTATTGCTTGCTTCAGATATCAAATACAGTATTTAATCTAGCTAGTTAATTATGTTACACAATATTGTGCATGAACAATTATACATATAGAATGTCAATACTAATTTCATAATTAGCATGCTGGTTTTTTTTAAATCATGGATAAATTTCTAAATTTATGATAGCACAAGAGGTTTAAGCAAAATAACTTGAACTCGAAAACTTTCAGTTCATATTTTCACCATGTTTACATTTTACATAAGATAAAAATAATTCACACACACTTACGTTTTTTTGTGCGTGAATATTTTTACTAAAATAACATTTAAATTGCATCAAGCTAGGATATAGTCTTAATTATTTTTTCATAGCAAGGATCGTTAAAATTTAATTTTTAAAGAATTAGACTATATAATTCATTTATGTAATGCTACATTAAGATTTAGCTAGATGTGTTTTTTAGATCTTCTAAATATGGCCTTATATTAAACTTTTATAATATTGTGTTTAATAAAACAGAAATATTTCATATTTTGTTTTTCTTCTTCTTCTCCTCGTTTTTATTTTGTTTTTGTTCCCAAACTTTTACAGTTTTTAAACTAAAACTTCTTAAAACTTGATATACTGTTAGTGAATAAAGTACTCCTACTGTACATCATATAAGTGAAGAGTACATAAATTAAGTTTAAAGGAGGGGAAAAAGTTCATTGTCATCGCTGAGAGAAAGAGTAAAATCGCTATAAATTTAATTATAAATAAAATAAAATTCTTTTTTGTTTTGTTTCGCTTTATTTTGCTTTTCCTATACTTTACTCCACTCTTGACTCCACTTCTCTCTATTCCCACTATTACTTGAGCTCTCGAAAGGACCCAATCTTTTTCTTATTATATGAGTTCTAATTATTTTTTGATGGAATACAAGTCCTCTACTCTTCTTCCCTATCCCTCCTCTCCCACTCTGTGCTCTGAAATATACTATTCATTTCATAGTAGTCGTGGACTCCTATGCCATAAATCTTAGGCAAAGAATTGGATTAAAATATATATAAATATATAATTCATTTGTTTTATACTTTATTTTTATAATTAAGACAAATCTTGATATTTGTCTGAACTTAAGATGAAAAAAATTAATTACAATAGCATTGATTTTTTTTTGTGTTAGCAATACTCTATCCAAATGTACAGTCGTATAAATTCTATTATACATTCGAGAATGTTATTAGAAAAAAACCGGTTTATTTTATGGACATTTTTTGAGATCTTGAAAAATAAAAGTTTAATTGAATAACTAATCAAATTTTATTGAATGAGCTCGATCAGTATTTTTTTTTCTTGATAACAAATCAATAATTATCAATGTTAATTTATAATCTATATTTGTTTGAGCTTGATATTTCAAATTCAATATACAGATTTAATTTATTCCTATAAATAAACTTTAAAAATATTTAGCTTATTAAGTTTTTTAAACAAATATACATAAAATATTTGCCAACTAGATTTGCTGGCTAAGATCCTCAAGTGTTCCTCAGGTTAATTAATCTAGGCATTGATTGGTCATTGATGATTTAAATACTAATCATTTTTATCTACAGTAAATTTATCATGTATAAAAATAGCTTAATCACGTTTGATTCTATAAATCGGCAAGCTCAAAACATGTTAATAGTTATACATTATGTACAAGGTGTGTATACGGAAAAAAAATATAACACACAACCTTGACACTAATTGAAACAAATGGTGCTTTATTTAATCACAACATAGTGTGTTGAAAGAGGGAGAGAGACATACAACTGATGGGGTCATTCCCTGCTCTATACTACTCCGTGCACTCCTGCAATCACTGGGCAATACAAATAATTTAAGCATTGATTTAATACAACTAAAGTTAGTTCACAATTCTTTTTTTTACTATTTTTCTTCCCCTGATTATTTATTTAGTTGTTCTCTACTCTAATAATAAGCACTCGATTGCAAGAATACTCATTCATTACAAGAAGAGTATTGAAACACGTATTGAAAGACCAAAAAAAAAAAACTTTTCTATTATTATGTATTAGTGTTTTGTATATAAAACAATATATGAACGTCTGGAAAGAGAACTATGGATTAATGTGCTTTTGCTTTCAGATTAACGCATAGTTCTCTTTCCACACTTTCATATATTGTTATTATAAAAAACAATAAGAGAATATTCCATTTGGGCTTAAGTGCACACTTACATTGTATGGAGAGTGTAGTCGCGTCGTGTACTGACTGTTGTAATATCCGATTTGTAGCTATGGATTGAATCATAAATAAGTGAAATACAAAATAATAAATAAATATTAACTCATTATTAATATATTTGAGCCAATATTATAGAATGAGTTATACAGTATGTGTGACTTATGAAGAGCATTATAAACAAGAAAAAGGACCATATCGTGAAATATTAATGTTGAGTTCTATAAACAACTGTTTATAGATTGAATCAAATTATTCCTAGCACTAATTAAGTTCTTAATCAGCAGAATACTAAACTAATGATCATGCAAAAATACCCAGAACACTCATGCTTAGCATAATGATAAGCAATAAAAATGCAGTTATAAATACCTCCTTGTCAAAACAAGGGTGGATAGAAGCCTGCAAATGAAACCGCCTAATTCTTGGACCTGATCAATTTTAGATAAAAATATCCCTGCTCATGAATCTCGACAAGCGCAAACGTCGATTATCATTTGTTAAAAATTAATCATAGTTAATTAACAAAGTATTAATAAATGACTTATTCTGCGATATTTGTATATAAATAACTAAACTTGGGTAAAATTTTTACTCATTCAACTTATTAAGTGGCACTTGTATTCTGGGCAAGAATTCTATCACAAGAATAATAGCGACAAAAGAAAGAGTACATTGACTGCAAACAGGAATTCATAGAATTTCGTTCAACAACTCTATTCCTGAATAAGACATTCAGACTCAGAGTCTAAGAATTTCAATTAAAATAAAATTCCTTTAATTATAAATAACGATTCCCTTAATTGGGAAACGGAATGGTAGGGCACACATACCTTGACATGTGAGCACCGATCCGTCGTCATCGCTGGTCACATTCAGTTTCAATATATTCCTGGTGGTTTTGCCCCCATAGAGACCATCGATAATGCCATCCTGGTGACCATTCAATAGGAACCCGTCCCTCCACCAGGTGACCACCGACTCCGGGTTGGAACTGCCCGTCTCGCAGACCAGCTCTACCTGACTGCCCGACTTTGGCTGCTTGGGTGTCATCTTTATATAGACACCAGACGGAGGAACTGTAATAAAAAGGGTTTTGTGTGTAAAGAATATTCCTGTACTATAAGATAGGCTTTTATGAAAAAGTTAAGTAATTTTTTAGCTAAAATTTTATAATAAAATTCTGGGCTTTTTCTTCAGTCAATCATGTAATCGTAATGTCTGATAAATATAGTGAACAACCACTTACAATGAACAGTCAACTGTATAGTGGCTATCAGGGGCTCAATTGTGGCCGAGTTACTTGCTTCGCATCGGTATTGAGCGCCGTTATCACTGTCTTTGGTTATAATTGCTATAAATCAGGAGAAAAAATAATATTAAAAAAAATAAAAATTTAATAAAAAAAGTTTTTCAAAAAAATAAAAAAACACAAAAATTATATTTAAATCGATTTCAACACAAACCTAATTCATTAGACACAACATTGCCATTAGTGGTCACTTGTGTTCCGTGCGTTAGCTCCGTCTCGCCTTTAAACCACTTGATCACACACAAGGGGTTACCCCCGTGACAGACACAGGTGAGCCTCTGTAGAGTACCGGCACGTATACTATTGCCCTCAGTATAGCCGAATATGTTGGGCGAATCGGGCGGATATAGTATGTTGAGTACAGCCGTCTCCACAATAGTCTCGCCCAACGCCTGATTGATGACATAACAGGACAGCATTTTCATATTCCTGTCCATTGCGGTCACGTTCACAGTCACGTTGGCCGATGTGATCCAACCGCCGGACGGATCGGCCAAAACGGTATTACTGGCGCCGACAGGCCTGCCGTCCACTACCCAACTCAGCTCTGAGGGCGGATTACTTCGCTCTGTCCTACAGGTCATAGTGACCACATCGCCAGCCTTGGCCTCTTTGGTCCCATTGATTGTGACCCTCGCCGGCGCAAAGTGCACCTGTAGTTTCACTTCGGCCACCATCGGTGTCTGTGTAATGGCTGAGGAGCCGACGCACCTGTAGATGGCGTTGTTGTCGGTCGCGTCCACAACAAAGGTGTGGGAATTGGCTGATTGTCTATTGGCTGTAGTGGTGAACGAGAAGTCCACTTCTTCGTCGTTCTTATACCAAACCAGTTGTGCCAACGGATTGCCGCCAATCGATTTGCACACCAGTGTTAATGTGTCGCCCATTCGCACAGTCTCTCCTTCCGTATAACCAGTTATTTCTGGCGCTCCTGTTATTCCGGTTAAAGAATATTCCGTAAAAATATTTTTATTATATTTAATATAAGAAATATTCGAGAAAAAGTGGTTTTTGGATCAAAACAAAATAGTTTTACTACAGGTTGGTATATATATGTGCACACAATTACAGTTTTATTTTAAAATTAAGTACAGGGCAATAACAAATGGTGTTTTTTCTATCTTACTAACAGTTTGTGTTTAGTAAAGAACTTGGTTTTAGCTAAATATTCTAATTAGAGTACAGTTTGTGAGTACAGATTCAAAGTTAAATCTAAATTTAATTCTATGTAAAATCTGTATATAGTTTCTAGGTTTTAGATTTATCTTCTAGGTAAAATCTTTATATAGAAGCTAGGGAAAATTTAGATGAAATTTCTAGGTAAAATCTAGAATTGGTTTCTTGGCGAAAATCTTGCTTAATTTTAGTGTACTTAATTAGGCTTGCTTAAACAATTTCTCGAGCCTAGATGAAGATGAAATTTTAACTTTATAGTTAGAGTGTGATTAATCTTTATTGTCCTTGGATATCCCCTGCTAAATTCTGACTAATACAATGAGACTTTGTATAATAAATTCAAAGCAAAAATTTTGATTTTTTAATTTTTCTTTTCACTTCAAAAGAACTAATTATTTTTAAATATATTCTCATTTAATTAAAATTTTCTATACTATACAAAGAATATGTGTGTGTGTTCTTCCCCTACAGTTTTTGTTTTTGAAAAATTAATTATTCGCTTAATTAATGATTTGTTAAAAGAGTTGGAAAAACTGCATTTTCTATTTTTCACATTTGACTTATTTTTGTTTCCGCTTTAAAACTCTTTTTGAACCCGTTTTTGGTACAGAAAATAAATTCTAG
>JAQFXN010000822.1:0-18399 GCA_034693365.1 Liacarus xylariae | reverse complement strand
TATTGATTAACAATATATGGACAAGTGAAGATAGGATGGATATCGTGTCCAATTTAAAATGATCCGCGACTGTATATTTAATCTGTCCAGCTAATACACTACTTTTTATTGTTTCGCTTTAATTTATATTTTTCAAGTAATTAATAACCGAAAGCTTAATAGTAATACTTAATAATTTGAAATATAAACTTTGTTATAAAGAGTTTCTATCAATTACTCAGTTTGAAGTAAAAACTCATTGTTGCTATCGTTCACTGATTACTCTATAATATTACTTTTTAAGCAAGTTAATAAAAAAGTAGTCTATTAGTTGGACAGATTAAATATATCTTGAGCTTACATATATTTTATATACACTGTGTTTCAGAAAGAAGAACATGTCATACCATAAAAGGAATGCTAACTTCTTAAACGTGTGATTGATAAATTTACAATAAAAAAGTTCAATCAATCGTAGGTTTGCATAACTTGCTTTTCTTTATGAAACACGGTATAGAATCAACTTCTACTACCATAAGTGGCATGTTAGAGAAAAAATAAACGAAATTGGTTAATTTTAAATCTTTTAGCTTATAAGTTAAAGATTTTCACCTATAAAGCATATCGTTTATATAGTTTATAGTTACAAATATTTTATGTCATATCCAGAAATGCACACAACGTAAAAAAAATGCCAGAGGGGATATTTTTCAGATAGAGATTCGTAGAGAAGAGTATTTTAATCAACATTTTATGCAATATTTGCCACTTTTTGAAAAAAATGAAAAACTGATTAGAATTGATCGGAAGTTTAAAGATTTTTCAAAAATCGCTCAGGGGGTATCGTTTTCGTGCCTTTCTATAGATTAGTCAAAAGGTTTTGTTGGAGAATTTTATTACGGAGTTCCTGTCCCATCCTTCTCCCTCAATATCGTGCTTTCTTTTAACGATCAGAAACTAATTTAAATATTATAACATAATTATCACAAATAAGAGATATTTATTTCACACAAATGAGTTGACAATAAATTAAATGAGTTTATAAAAAAATAGATTTTATACAATGAATAATGTCATTCGTTTTCTCTTATATTTTCATGACATTAATCTTGAAATTTCTTAGAAAATATAAATTTATATTTGTATTGTAGTTTTAGAGCTAAAATTAAGTCCTGGTTTTAAATTTACCACTAAATTACACTTTATATTATCGAATAAATCTTGTTTTGTTAAATTTTGTAAATTATTAGTTGCAAATGAAAATCAATTATTGTTTAATTTTATGATAATTGAATGCATTTTTTGGAAAAACGTATATTTAATGTTATTTATTTCTAAATATAAATTAATTTTGATTAGAACTTCATTGCACTGGAAATTCAAAGATTTATTTTAGCCAACAATTCATAAAAAATATAAAAGAGTAATATTTTTTTTTATTATATAAATTATTTTTAGTATAAATAAAATTCTAATAAAATTTTAAACTATAAGTGTATTCAATCATAAATATGTTAATATATTTTATGGTTTCAAATGATATAAAACACAATAAATTATTATTTTAATTGAATTATTTTATCATAAATAGTCGTAAATTTAAAAATAAAGTTATTTTGAATATTATAAACAGAAATGAAAAGAAATTAATTTATTAGAAAATGAAAAGTTATGTCATATTATAGAAATGTATTGTATTTTAAGGGTTAGTCCGGTTTAAGCAAATTGAAAATCAAAATGATTTAAATCTAAACAATAAAATATATTCAGTGTTTGACAACTGACTTCTGAGTGATTTAAACATAAAGAGTGAAACGGATTTCTGATTAAAAAATAACATTGCTAATTATTATTCTTGAAATAATTTTTTTTATATTATTTCTTATTTTTATTTCAAACCACACTCTGTTTAACATCCATCACAATTATTTCAAAGAGTGTTAAAGATTTTATATTAATAACAAATCATTACAACATTTACTAAAAATAACATTATTATCCAACACAACCCTCGACTCTGTCGACCTTGGGCATCCCTAATTTCAATAGTTAAAGTATAGGTATTTTATAAACCCAAAGCTAGATATTTTATACATCTATTCAGAATTTATTATATACAAGCTTTTTTAAGATTCTGGATTTTTAATTAAATTTTTAACCAGACAAGTTTTATTCGGCAAAAGTACTAAAAATCAACTGTATTTTGTGGTAATATTTTATTTAATTCGGTAAAATTATTACAATTGAATAGTAATGTGTAAAATAATTATTTCCAACATTACAAAATTATTGATTTATTGGTTTTTATTAATAGATTTATATTTGTATTATTCAATACTAAGGCATACATTTAAACTTTTTTTATACCAAGGATTTTAATTTGAACTCAAGTTATAAACTATAAAATTTTAATCTTTTGTAAATATGAATCTTTATTGAAAATGTATGGTTTGCTTAGAAAGCATTTATTTATATATATTTTGGAATTCATGACCCCTTCATATATTAGACAATAAACATCAAAATTCATTCTGTCATTCAATTGAGTGACAGTTTTGTCTTCGTTTTTAAGTTCATATTTCAATAAATAAGAGATCAAAGACTTCTGAATCGCTTTTGAAAGTTTTAAAAGAGTCAAAAAGTTTTAAACAAAATTCTTTAAATTATTTTGAATATTAATGTTATTGTCAATACTTCAGATTGAAATAAAACTGATAAATATTAATGTCTGTTTAGAAGGAATAATAATTCTGTTATACTATAAAATGTTATTCTCTATTCAATAAAATTTTGTTTTATTTATTATTCAAATAAAATTCTTGTAGAAAAAAATTGTTTCTATAAGAATAAAAACAATATATCTTCAAAATATTCTTCATTCAATAAATATTAATAATATTAATACAAAATATTCTTTGAAAAATAGGATAAGAAAATGGAAAATCAATTCCTTTCTTATATCTGAGACAAAATCCTTGAAACACTTTTTCGTTATTATTAATTCTCAATCCGTTTATTCAATTGAATCGTCTGTTTCTGAACAATCATTTTGTGCTCTAATTTTTGGTTTTGATAAGAAATAATAAGTAATTTATTATTAACGATGAATAATAAGAAGGAATAAGAATTTTAAAACGAATTTATTTTGCATTTTATTTATGAGAATTTTTTAATATCCACTCAAATTAATTGGAGTAACTTTTCATTTTTCAAGGCTTTCATCGATTAAAATATTATTTCAAAATAAATACAAATTATTTATCAGTTATGAGTTATCATATAATTCATATAAAGAAAAGATTATGTTCTTGTGCCAAAAATTTCAATACAATATTAATTACAACAATAGTACAGCAATTATCATAAGAAAAATTAACGATTTGTCAAAATTTCTAATTATTGAAAGTAAAATTTTACATTTGTACTTAAGAAAAATTGAGCTTTGAATGAATTAATAATAATTTTTTTCTTTTATATAATGCCAGATGTACAAGAATATTAATAAATTGTTTAATAAATCCCCTAGTTATAATTTTTCAAAAATCTGTCTCTTTTTCCATTATGTTGATAAATGCAATCCATAAAATGTAAAATAGTGAACACAATTTTATAATATTTTAATTAATTCTCTATAATTTCAATTTAAATAAAGAATATTCCGTGCAAAATTTAAGCATCCTTTCAATTTGTATTAACGAGTGTAGACCCAGAATGACTTAGCTATCGCATATCAAAGTATCAAATAAGGGAACTTCAGGCCCGAATCAAGAATGTGATCGTGGATGGGAGTGAATGGAATGGCAATAGACTTCAAAAGGTCTTCACTCCCGACCAAAAATGACAAGAAGGTTACGACAATGAGTAAATGACTATGCCTTATATAAATGTGCATTGGTCTCTCTGATTTATTATTGTAGAAAACCTGATAATAAGATAAGCATGATGCTTATTATTCGAATTATAAATTTTGATCCATTAATAATCAATAGTTTTTATTTTTAACAAATATTAATTAGATCTCAATATTCAAATCACATTGAAATCAATTATAAGCTTATTATGAGAAGCAAATGGTTTTATAAATTAGTAATTAAATGATTTATAAAACCATTTGTTTCTTATAATAAGCTTATAATTGATTTCAATGTGATTTGAATATTGAAATCTAATTGGTTTTGTTAAAAATGAAATTTTTATTTTTAAGTAAGATTTTAAATTATTTTCCTTAAAATAAAAACTCATTTTATTCTAATTGAGTTCATGACTGCGTTCAGAATTATTAATTATTGTTATTCTCATTGAGAAATCAAAAGCCCTTTTATTTTCATTTGTCTGTCTTTCCTCTCATCCAAACAATTAAAATCAGAGAATTTAATGAAACATTTAGTCAAATAACCACTACTTCCTCCTCCATATGTGAATCAAACCAAACAACAAAAAATTCGTAACTTTTTTATTCCTATGAAATAAGGAAATTAAATCTGAAAAATATATATAATTTGTGTTAATTATCGAAAGTAATACAAAATAAATCATTTAATTCAATGAACAGAAAAACATCTGAATCTTCAGCTATTAATTGGAAAACTAATGAGACATAAAACTGACATTAGTTTCGAGTTTTGCTAATTGTTATGACTTTTTAATCACGAAATTTGTTTTTCTTCTTGAAAAACATTTCTTTTTTTAATGAATCAATTAGAAAATGGTTTTACAAAAATTTGAAATTTAAAGAAAGTCTTTCTTCAAATATCTAGAAATCAATCAAAAGCTGTTGTTTTTATTGAATAAAAGTTTAGATTAGAAGTGAAATGAAAAAACGCTTCAATAAGGTTATGACAGCTTTTTTTGTTGTAGTTTTGAATTTTATCAAATGATTTCTTCTTTCATATGATTATTATTTTTACCCCAATTTATTCAATTTATTATTCTTTAACTTTTATTAAAGTGAAATTTTAAACATTAATTAGAAATTCAAAACATATTCTGATATAAAGCCTAAATTCTATTGAATTAACAATAAAAGACACAATAATTTGATTTCAAGAATAGCATAGAATAACAACTAATCTGATGATTGAAAGTAGTTTTTTAAGTACAGTTTTTAATTAAAACAGTATTTCATTAAATAAAAAAATATAAGGAAATAGATAGACATAGAATAATTGATAACTTTGTTGATATGATTTTTAATAAAACTAATTTTCCGAAAAAATAATTTTCAACAGAATTATGAACAAAATTTCACACAAGTTAGCAAGCTCTATTGTTTTAAAAGTAGCAGAGGAAGAAGGAATTCTTTCAAAAATAAGGTAATAAATAAATAAGGGTAAATTTTTATGTTAAGTATTTTAAAAATTGGCAAATGCTTGTTTTGAAAATTTCTTAATAAACCTATTTCTAGATTTATAATAAGTCTATTTTCTAAAAAACGATCATTCTGTTCTATATTGTTTTTATAAAGATTAATTTAGAAATAAAATCATCAAGCCTAGTCCATTTTTTATAGCCTCCTTGCGTACTCCCGATATTATAGATTAGTTAAATATAAAGTTTTAATTAACATTTCTACTCCGTGTCATCTGCTGTGCAAACAGAAAAAAGACAATAAGATATCTTATTTGTGTTCAACCAATTATAAAGAAGTTATCACTAGCTTTTGTGAAAATGTTGACAATTTGTTTTACAAAAATAGTGGAAAAAACAAAATATAAACTCTTTTTTCTCTTTACATTAATTTACTTTCAAAGACACTAACAATAGGATTGCAGACAATTAAAGCTTAAAAAATAATAATTACTTTTCAACAACTGATTGTCAAACTGTTTATTTCTGACTAAAATATTTTTTTATATAGTTTTTGTTGGTTTTTTTCGATTTACTATAATATATCAAAATCTTATATATCCTTTTGCTTTCTGTTTAATGAAAACCATTTAGTTTTTTTGTTCACTTCAATCAAACAATAGGCAAAAATTGTGATCTAATTTCAGACCTATTTTGCTGTTGAAAACCAGAAAACGAATTGAAAAAAAAGAAATATTGAATAAAATATAACTTTCTTTTTATACAATGTCTTTGTATTATAATTGTCTTTACGGAAGTGTTTTTTTAATATTTCGTCTCCTTATGGATGAATACAAAAAACAATACAATATATCTCTCGTATGTATTAATGTCTTCACACAAACCAAAAACTTTATGATAGTTCACAGGATTTGGGCTTAGTTTTGCTTTTATTTTTAATTCCTATTATTATTTACTATATTCCTCATTCTCTTTCATAAATACAAAATATAAATTTAAATTATAAATCAGAATAACTGGAGTTTTATTTGAAACAAGAAATCAATGAATATTTTTTGAATTTTATTTATTCATCGATTAGTATATCGTTTGCAATGAATACCAGAAAGCAAAGTAACAAAAAACTTATATTAAACTGAAATCTTATTTTTTAGCAACAAAAAAAACTTTTAATCTTTGCTATTAATCAAAAATAATGAATTGAAATACGCTTTTTTTCTCGAGACACTAATTACAAGTTATATATAATATATTATTTATTTTTTGCAACTCTTTTGTGTTAATCAGTCGCAAAATTGTTGTCAAAAGACGTGGACAACAGAATTGGACTGACCTTTGGATTTAATGAGAAAATAAAAAGATTGAATGAAAAAAACTAAGCCATTAATTCATAGCTCACATAGTTTTCTGTGTCATAACTAGAGTCTAATCATCTCTGAATGAGAGTAACATCTGATAAGAATGTATGTGATCTCGGATTTAATTATCTCTTTATTTTTTTGAATAGGAATAAACAAAAATGTAATAATAATGATATGTTTCAAAAAAATACAGAATAATAAGCAATTTTTCACTTGTCTCTGAAAAAAAATCTCTTTCGCTATTCATAACTAAATTCTTTATCAATTTTAAAATCACATAATATATGCGGTTTTGAACTAAATTTTTGGATAAATAAGTTGAATTTATTTTATTTTTTATTCAATTGCCTTTAAATCTGTATTTAAATAAAAAATTTTCATAGAAATCATCTTTTTATTTAAATAAATAAGTTTTTATTTTTTGTCGTCAAATAAAATTAAATAATTAAGTTTAATATCAAATTATTATTTTTTACTTAAACTTTTCCTGATTTTGTGTGCAAAACAATTATGTCTTTGCTTTCAATGCTATTTAAATAAAATAGTAGAAAGTATATTTTCTTATAAATAATAATTATAATAAGTTTATTTATTTCTTTAAATACCAAAACATTTGAATAATATTTGAATACTTTATATTATGAAATAATAAGTAACTTAAATAACAAAATAGGGATGAATACGATTGGAGAAACAACTTTTGATTTAATGCAGAGATACAGAAGTTTGTTATGTCTGAATATTTTTCGAAAATTTATACAGTGGCTTCTTAAAAAAGTATAGAAGGTGCTTTTAATCATTTTTATGCAATTCTCTTCGCATCTATGAGTTTAATGAATGAAAAGATAAACGAATGCAAGAGTAACAGGAATAGTCAGTTTTTATATTATAAAATCCTTTGAATACATTATATATTTCCAGTCTTATTGTTCAAAAAAGAAATTAATAAATATCTTTTTGAATAAACTGTTTATTCTATTCCTCGATTCAAATAACAATTATATAGACCTCACGAATAGAATGGTTTTATTCAAATAATAAATCATTTAAGCATTAAATTCGATAAACTATCAAAAGGAGCTTTACCTTATTTTTCAGTTTTAATTGAGCTGATTATCAATAAAATTATTTAATTATTGTATTGAATTTCAATTGAGTTGAATTCAATGAGATTTTTCATACTATTTATTAAGAATATAATTATTATTGCATTCAATACATTGATTATAAAGCATATAATGGATTGATTCGGTGAATCAACTTTTCAGATGAATTATTGAGAGAATAAGTTTTAAAATTTCAATAAAATCGAAAAAATATATCTTGTAATAAATTGATTTTAAAAATTAAATCATTACTCTAACAAACAGATCCTATTCAATCACTACTGTGCTATTTATCTATTAGTCTATTGAACAGACCTGTACTGCATTATAAGGTCCAATAATACTGTATTATTTGTAACATTGAATAGAATCTCTTTTTTTAGAAAAGTTTCTATGACTTTAAGAAAAGTTATTCAACAAAATTTCAGTAAATATATAGCAGACAAATATTTTCAATATATTCTACGAAAAAAGCTTTATTTGTGTACAGACTATACAAAAACTTGAAAGCATTGAAATTTTTACAATCGATAACATTGACTCTCAAATAAATTGTGGTCTACTGTATGTGATTTTCCATCCGATTAATTCCCTATTGAATCCATGCCATTCTGATTTCTATTTCATTAGCCAAAGATCTAGAATTAAAACTTTCAATCATTTCAATTATCCCAATGACTTACAATTGAGTTTTATAAGCATTCGTAGAATAATCACCATTCATAATTTCAATAATAAAATAATAGACATATTTATCATGAAAGTAGTGTTAATCCAATTGCTTTTGTACTTGAGCATTAACCCAATCCATACTACATTAACTGTATAAATAATCGGTTTTTGCACTCCTACTCGAATTCAATATTGACATTAAATGTATGAAGCAATGTTATTTCTATTGGAGGGATAATAAAATGGAAAATGCTGAATTTCTTGAATTTTTTGTTTGTTGACTCCTTTAAAAAGATATAAACCTACGATTTTTCATCTCTGTCCATCTAATGACCGGCTGTACTTGTAAATCCTCATATTGTCCAAGAGTAATATTCGAATAACACACTATTAGCAATGATTGATTATTAATCAAAATATATTTGCAGAGCCCGAGCAATCTCCCAAATATCAATAAGTTAACTAGCTAATATAATCTGTAACAATGAATTTTTACCATTAAATTAAAAAAAATTATAAAATATCAATTTTAATTAATTTTAAATTAAAAATTATTTAGATAGCAAGATAATTTTAAATTTATTTTGAAATATTTCTATATTTCACTAACACTGCTTATAACTGATAAAATGATGACTATTGAAAAGTTATTAACTAATAGCAAATTAAAAATAAAAACAAATAAAAATTCTATAATATGAATAATATTGAATAAAAATCTATTCAGTACTCTGAAAAGGATGTGTAAATCAATTAAAACTAGTAAAACCGATTTATTATTTGCAATAATTTAGCAAAAATGAGCTCTAATTGATAAAAATCAAGATTTAATAACAAATTTACTTTTTATCAATGAATAATAGGTATAATGAAGTGATTGGCAATTTCGGGGGATTAACTCATTATTAATGTATTAAAAATTTAATGAAATAAATCAAAACAATTTATTAAATATCTATTCAATTAAAACTTTATTACTGATAAATATATGGACAAAGCAGTAAAGGCTTTCTTCCATAGGCAGAAATGAAAAATCGTAGGTTTATATATTTTTAAAGCTTACATAAAGTCGCGTCTAGTGATATACTTTTCATTCTTCTCTGGTAAATTATCACCGCTGACCTGATCTTGACGGTAACGTCCAGAGTTGTCTCATATATGGCTGAACTCGTTTGTGTTAAGCTTTGTAAAAATATATCTGTATATATGGAGTCATTTGGACTCTTGGATTAGATTGAATTAGCCGAGATAAATCCAATTTTCTAAACTTTGCACCCCATAAACCCTCCTGAACTTTACCATTGGTAAAAATTTTTATTTTAAAACATATCAGTTGTACATGAAGATTATTTCTAGCAAAAAAACCCCATGCCCAAGACCAAAGCTGAGGGCTTACTCATTGTAAAATAATTTCTTTATTGTCATTAGAGTGACTGTTATGTGCAATATTAGAGTATTATTTTATTTTAGTAGACACTCTATTATTGGAAATTCTAGTCTCCAGACTATTGTGCAAATAAACTAAAATATCAAACATATAATTCAATATTTGTTTTTATAAATCATTTGTTTTTAAACACTTAACAAGTTCTTTATCTTGTGATAGGAAATAGTGATAATAGAATGACTGATCCAGTAATCAAACGTCAACTTCAATTCGAAAATATACCATCGATTGATCCGAATCATCAAAATTGTGTGTAAAATATAGTAAAGTATTGAGTAGTTTATTCTTCATTAAATGTTGTTTATATACAATTGAAATGCTGAAAACGGAGTAAAAATGTAAATATTCTTTCTATTAAAGCTTAAAAAAAGAAGAAACGTATTAAATCAGTGATATTTAGTAATCAATAAGAAATATAAAATCAATTTTTTTATAATACTTATTATGAGTTAGATTTAAATAAAAGTGATATTTCTTTAATAAAGGTTTATCAATTCATTTATTAGTAATCTCTTCTAATTCTTCTCTTTTTGAAGCTTTAATAGAAAGATTACTTTACATTTTACTCTCAGTTTTTCAATATTTTGATTGTACATCAGGGTATAAAAACCAAGCAGAAGAAATGACTAAAAATCTTTCTGCTCAAGAATTATTTACAATTACAATATTTCTAAAAATGCTTTCTAATCTTAAAATTTATTTAAATTAGTCCATGGTATTCTTGGGAAATTATAAAATAATTAGAAAATTAGTTTAATTAGTTAAGCCGCAATTGATAATGCCCTCAACTTTATTTTTATTCACAGCATAAGCCGAACACTAATTATAAAGAACAGCATATCCTAATATTGTGTATTGAATATATGTGATCCATTACATAATCTAAACTTTTGATGATCAAAATTATTAGGGCTTTAAATTAATTGTATTATAATTTATGGGATTAAGCGATTAAAATAATTTAGAATTCTTTTGATTGTTCAAAAATTTTATTCAATGATCTCCAGAATTGAAAATGTCAAGGGGTATGTTTTTTTTCGGCGAAAGCCTATGGAGAGTCCAGGGTAGGGCTTTTCCTAGGGGAGAGGTTTATTTGGCCTGGTGAGGGTATTTTTTAAAAAGTCATTTTGCCTACAATATGTAATAAAGGTATTTTAATGCATAAAATCAGTGTTTTATGGTTTTTAAAATACAAAATAGGGCTCTCATTCCTGTCTTGTCCTGGTAATTTTGACAAATATATTGTCTTGTCTTGTCCTGTTCCTGTACAAGACCAAGACAGTAAACAAGACGCTCTTTAGGTAGCCTAATATAAAACACATTAATACCAGAGAAAATTTTTCCACAATTAGTGTATTTAGTTTTTTTAATGAAAAACTTATTGAAAACTGTGAAGTAGTGCTCAAAATGAATTTATTTATGGTTTAGTTAATACAAAATTTAGTGAAAACATTGAAATATTACAAGACAATTTGTAATGAATTTGATAAAATATTTTTAAAACAGCGATTTCGGCCCGTTTCCAAAAATTTTGCCATACAGCTTCACGAAGAGCCTATAAAGGTATCCGGCCAAAACTTTAGGGGGTTTCCCGTGATGGACCCCTCTCTGAATATCCCTGAATATTACTGTTTTACTAGAAAATAAAAATTTATTTGTATAAAAACTAAACTAAAATTCATATTTCTTTCAAATTCTAATATCATAGTAATTTTCTACTATTCAACTCATTTTGAATATTATACTATTTTTGTTTTTATTAAAACAACTAGCTGACTATCTATTGATCATTTAAAAAGTCTAAATTAAGGCTGTCAGATTAACCACCGTAGATCTACACTATTACATCTACAGTATCGTGAAAGTGCTACTTTATTGTGGTCACAAAATAAGTTTTTTAATATAATCAATTTTCCTTCAGATAAGCCGCGACTTATCTGCGCTAAATTAGGGTAGTCATTAACGTGTTGTACCTACAGTTAAGAGCAAACCTAATCGAGAGGTGAGAATATGTTAGACTTCACTGCATAATGTATTTCGTATGGACTAGTAATGCGATTGCGAAGCTGACTTACAGACAGAACTCTCGATTAGGTTTACTCTTAACTGTATATAACTTGTTTGTATTCTGTAAATAAAATTTTGTTCTTCTATCAATTTATTTCTTTTCTTTCTATATCTTTTTTCATTTCTATATTAATATTTGTGTTGAATCCTCTCTGAATCGCAAGCAATTGATATAGTGTTCAACAGTCATATACCAGACCAGGGATTCAATAGGGATGCTATCGATTGGATTGAATTCCGGAATTCAATAATTACTAAAGAATTATCCGACAATAGAAGTGTATTGAGTAACAGAACTGAAGTCAATAAAAGACATGTTATATATGGACACAATTATACACTGAATAATGAAACGAAATTAAAACCAAAGCTGAAAAACAATAGTATTTGTGATAAAAGAGTCAGTCAATCAATTAATGAATTGATGAAATGCACCGCAGAATCAGTTGAGGATAATATCAGATTACCGGCGCTTAGAAATGTTCAGTTCAGAGGAGTCTCAATACAATTATTTAATGGATGGCTAGAAGGGGTCTGGAATTTGGACAGGTATTCATTCTTTTATGGATTTAATTAAATTAAAAAATTACAAAAATATTAGTGTTTTCAGAGAACCTTATGAAACATATAATTTGAAACTACTTTTGTGTTTTCATATCTTTGTTTTCATAACGAATGGAAAACAATCTTTGGTTTTCTAATAATAATAAGAATTTTGATATATTCTTGAGTACAAAAGAACAAATTAAAAATTTAATTTATATATAGAAGAAAGAGATAAACTGATTAAATAAGTTATTTACTGCTCTTTTAACTTAATGTGGGATTAAAATCTTTTCTAATGAGAATCTGATTTCACAGTAATAAAGTCTATAATACAGTCATTTTGTGATTATAGTTAGACTAAAATCAATACTTCAATACAATTATTAAAGATTTTTTACCATTTAATTACATCTCAATTAATTTAATATAATCATAAAGCGTTCACAAAATGTTCTTGGATTTTGATATAATTTTATTTGTGAATTAAGGAATCATTTAGACAGATAATCATGTAAAGATTTTTGAAATATCTTGAGAAACAAAAAAGTTATAGCACTTAGAAAAATGATAATTGGACCAATTCGAAAACCGGATAAATCAGGATATAAATTATTTGTGTGATGGCATCTATTTCTTTGTCATCACTATCAACATCTGCAACATTTTTGTGATGAAAATATTTTTTAACTTGACATTTTTACAATTTTTTCCTTCTATCAAAAATTCGAATGCAAAATTGGGGGTATTGGCATGGAGTTTACCAAACTTTCTTTTCGTGAGATTAATACAGATTATAAGTGATATTATATCGTGAAAAGAAAGTTTGGTAAACTCCATGCCAATACCCTCAATTTTGCATTCGAATTTTTGATAAAGGGGAAAAATTGTGAAAATGTCAAGTTAAAACTGCTAAATAACTGTTAGAACTGCTAAATAAATATTTAAATTTTTAAATTTATAAAATAAAAAACTGTAAATAAAGAAAGTACGAAAGAAATGCGTTTCTTACTGGTTTGTCAACCAAGTAATTAAAGTGTCCGGGTTAGGTCGGGTTTACATTTTAATAATTCGTTTCGGGTCGGGCGGGTTTTATTTACTAAGTAACGGGTCAGAGTCGGGTCGGGTTTCGGTTTTAATTATTCGAGCGGGTCGGGCGGGTTTGATCAGGTTAATTATGGGTGAGGGTCGGGTCGGGTTTAGTAAATCGTCACAAGTCCAGAGTCTACTGTAAGTCAAACTCATGGGAAAGTTTATTGAATGCTTATAATAGGAGTGGATCTACTGTAGTGACCAATATATTTAGAGTAGACATAAGACATATATTAGACTCGGAATAAATATGATATTATAATAGTTAGGAAAATCATAAAATACTTATTTATTTTTTCTTTCAAAGACATTTGAATTCGATAAGAAATACAGTGAACCCAAGGAATGGTTAAAATCCCAAAATTCCAATTACAGTACTTCTGTAGTTATATAAGGATTAGAATATCTTCTTTGTTATGTCTATATTTATAAAATACTTTTCTTTGAGGAATTCGAGTGAATCGGAAACTATTTCGTGCAGAACTGGTTTACCAACCATTACAACGACTTGGAAAGTATACAATCCCTCGATATTTACTTACTTCAGACAACTGGAGGCCAAGACATCCTCTAATGAAGACTCGTCTTTAGATAATACTGGCATGACTTGTGGCTCTTTTGAATTATTAGAAGGATTTGCTTCTATGAAAAATAGTTTTGTCGAAGTCTTCTTCAAATTCAATATCAATCAAAATAATAGAGATTCCAGGGTTTCGGTCACCGACTCAATGGTTTCAGGTATAGGAGAGTATATATCTTCGGTTCAATACATTCTTCCGAACAAAAATAAATATAAGTCTAAACTAATAAAGAATTGGATCCAACAAATGGCTCTAAAATCTCTGTTCGGGTCTCAGGTTTTGCGATCACTTCTAATAGCAGTAAATAATTGTTTACCAAAAGATTTCACAGAAGATTAAAATTAAGTAATTATTTTATGTAATGTCAATAGTTATAGTATTTATTATTGTTTTGCAATTTGAAAAAACATAATAAAAATTTCAGTTCAATAACATTCTTCTATCTCTAAACAATTACTTAATCCTTATTACATAAGTTGTCAAAAGTGGTTGTCATCTGTTTTATTATTCTAGAGTTGAAAAAAGCGAAGACTGGAATTTTTAAACTCTTAATAACTGTAAAAATAAAAATATTTGCCAAAAATATTTTGCTTTATTCCTAACTAGATTTTGTTGAATATTTGTCCGACTGTTAAAATGAAGAGAAGAAATTTATTACAATCCAGCAAAGAACAAATCTTTAGAAAATTACTTATGCAATATGCTTGTTTTGATAAATTTCAGCAAAATTCATTATGCAAAATAGTTTTAAACTTTCAAAATGTCTAGAATTACCCTAATTAGTGGAGAACATTTTAAAAACTTAAACTAATTATTTTAAAATAATACAAAAAATTACAATTTTACTTCTAAATTTTAATTATTATCAGAGGATTCGTCAGTCGAGTGACTAAAACCTCCTTTCCCCTTTTCGTAACAAGCAGTGAGAACGACATTTTAATCTATAATATCCACCTCATATTTCATTACATTTTCAATGCTTTGAATTTGAAACAACTATTGTTCTGTTTCAAGTAAACTTGCACTTCAAACATTTAAATTTGAACTTAGTACTTGAATTTACAGCGTCTGGGTAATATTAACCCGCTATTGAAAGTCATGATTATTTGAACCCATACTTTATTTGATAAAAATCTAACATTGAATCAAACGAACTTATACTAACTCATAGGTTCTAATAAAGTTTGCATGACTTTGTCTGACTAAATGCTAGATTGTTATCAAATAAAGTATGCGGTCTAACAGCTCCACTTGTAATTCAAAAACATTGTACTCGAATGTGCAGTTACTAGCATTACATCAATTCCTTAAGGACTCTATTGACTCTACTGTATTTGCTTTCCAGTGATAATTAAAATAAAGAGCTAATACAATATAAAGAGCAATAATATTTATTGAATACACATATGTTGTATATTTTATCAGGTAAATTCGTAAATTGCACAGGAGGAAGTGAGGTAAAAAATACAAAGTGGTTGGCTGTACTTGACAAAATATTTTTCGATTCTGATATAACTTTATTTATAAATAAAAGATTCAAAATGAGAGACAATCACATAAAAATATTTGAGATATCTTGAAAAACAAAAAAGTTATAGTACTTAGAAAAATCAATTTGAAAACCAAAATTACAAATAAACTTAACAAGATATTTTGATGATCTCTTCATTAAATTTACTATAATCTGAAAAATTACCAATCTACCTAACTACCAAGCCAACAAAATTGAAAATTTGCTCAAATACGAAGAATATCTAGCTTGACAAAATAGAATAAACCACATGAAAAAATATTGATCAGAACTCAAATGGTAGCCGTGCTGCCCATTCAGTAATACCCGAATTTGGAGATTGCAAAATACCCTCTCCTGAACCACTTTTCCTAGCTTAAAATTGGAAAATTTGTACCGCCGCAGTCCGGTATACCTTCCATCGGCTTCACCAAAAACAAATACCTTCTGACTTTCAAGTATAGGTATCCCTGCACAAAATGTATACAAAATAACAATAAAAACTATTAAAATCTATGCAAAAGTGTTCATAAAATCAGTGAAATCAACTATAATAGCAATAATTGTTATCAAACGTAGAAACACTAGAATTACACAATAAAACCATTTATTGTTTGTCTGAAATGATAAAAAAATGTAACACAATATATGTGAATATAAATATAACTCTAAAACTAAAGATGGTTATAGGATTTGAGGATTTGAGGGCTAAATTTCAAAACACAGAGAAGATCTAGAGAGGAGGTCTAGCGATTCAAAATGGTGACACAATATGACGGCTAAAATTTTAAAAACCTGTTATTAAGCTTATAAATAGTTTTAAAATATGCAATTTAACTTAATTTAGCAATAAAATGATTTAAAGTATATTAATGTAGTAGATTTTGAGATTCCGAGTAGAATTTAAGAACAAAATTGGCTTCGTTCATTATGGGAGTTCATAAAATAGGTCACTATATTCCTGGACCCCCCCCCCTCCTCTAGCCATCTATATTCTAAAACACTATATAAGGGATTGAAAATTAATTGATATAAAGGATTGTCATAAAGGCTTCAAACCATACAAATGCACTCATGAGTATTGTTCAAATAATTAACAAATAAGCAAAAATAGTCATTCATTTTTCGACGAAATCATATTAAAAAATAAGAATAACTGATAGTTAAACAATATTGAGATATTTTCCTTGAAATCAGATTATCTTTTGTCTAAAGATGAATATATTCTAACTATTAAGAGACCTCAAGTGGTGATGAAAATTTGTGTATTTTTCAATTTTGATATATAAATAGAATCAATTTAAGTAATCCAACAAAATCCAATGGTGTGCTCGAAAATCTAGGTGATAAATTCTTTAAATAACTTAAAAGGCTTTACAGTCTTCAAGAATCAATCCAACAACAAATATTCAAAAGGATTTATTATAGAATAATATAGAATTGATAGAAAATCCTTTTCAGAAGGCTTTTTCAGGCGAACAGAATTCATCATAAACTGCCCAAATTCTGTTAAATTTTTGCAAAATTAGTCGAATTCTGTTAAACTATGTCATTTTTAATTGAATTCTGCAATAATTTGATGATTGCGCAATACCTCCTGGACCCCCCCCCCTCCTGACCAAAATTTGGCGAAAGTGACGTGACAGGCCGAAATAACTCCACTGGCTCTGCCAAAATAAAATAACCCTCCCCGAGATTCCTTCTTTTCCCAATCCCTGCCAATCAGGTATCACTGCTTCACTCAGAGGTATGATAGCGAGGATAGTGTTGAAGATTTAAGATAACACACCACACCTGGGATCTCCGCACACGAGACTCGTGGCGATAGCTGATCTTATATTACCAATTGACTCTTGGTTTGGGTCCAAGGTAATCTTGTCCACCCCAGACCATTAAAGTAAGCTCAGAGAGAAGGAATGTTTACCCCTGACAGGGTTCAAACAGAGCTACTCTGATGCCTGCGAAAGGCTGGAGATATGGCCGTTAGTCCACTCGACCCCACTCCGAGAGCTGAGGTGATTTAGTCTGGAGATCCAGGGAAGGGTATTTAATTATATTGGTTAAAATTTTAAGAAGTTTAGTCAAATCTTCAACTACTCTGACTTTCTTGAGAATTTCTCTGTATTCTCTTATAAGCACGCTGTTTTTTTGTCAGGGGCTATTTATTCCATGCTATATCCCTTGGGTATTGCTGGCAATTAATTAGAAAATCATTTGAAAGAAACATTCATTAATAATCTGATAGAAACAAATAATCCAAAAGATAACAATTATTTCGTGAAAACAAATAAATTATGCTTAGAGTTAATGAGAATCAGTATTACCTTAAGTCTATTCTCGAGAATAAGTTCTGTCAAATTCAAGATTAAATGAATTTCTCAGATAAATTGTTGGATAACTGAAATCTCTAAATAAGAGTTTTGTCGATCAATAAATAGATTTCCTTTTTCTGTATTCTATATATTAGTTCTAATATTATACTCTATTTATTATTCAAAAATATGTATTTTCTGGTACAATATTCAGAGAATAGGACAACAAATCAACAATAGGAACGAATATTTAGATGGTTTAAATACAGCGGTTGTGATCTCATTTTTTTCACTAAGTACAGATTAATGATGAGCACAGGCCCGAAAACCACGGGCCTGGGCCTGGGCCTCACGAGCCTAGGCTCCAAATATTTCAAGACTGGGCCTCGGCCTATAAAAATATCACGAGCCTGGGCTTGGGC
>JAQFXN010000821.1:0-18399 GCA_034693365.1 Liacarus xylariae | reverse complement strand
AAAAAGAACTTTATTTAAACCTCCCTCCCCTCCCCAGACGAAAAAATACTCCTCCCTAACATTTTGGACCTTGAGCCTTCCTGATTATATGACATTATTTTTGGCTCACGAATTGTGGGACAGCCTATGTATAGATTCTATAGTTGACTCTAAGCTGTATAACAATTTTGAAAAATTGGAATCAACTTGATTTATCTAAAGAATATTAAAT
The DNA here is from genome assembly GCA_034693365.1 of Liacarus xylariae. NCBI lineage: Eukaryota > Metazoa > Arthropoda > Arachnida > Sarcoptiformes > Liacaridae > Liacarus > Liacarus xylariae. Next base: position 18,188 of record JAQFXN010000821.1, on the reverse strand, counting down.
TTAAATGATAAAAACACTTAATTGTTATAATAAAGAATAGATAATAAAAGCTAAATAAAAATAAACTCATAAATCAAATATTTGTGAATCAGTTGACAGTTATATAGAGAAAGAATTAAAGCCTTATATAAAGCGATAGAATATTAAGAATAACCTATTTTTAAATCTATTGTTATTTCTGTTATTCTCGCACTTTAGGCGACGATTCATACAAAACAGAATCAGATGGAAGTCATATAAAATTATCTGCAATACAGACATTGGGCACACAATTCAAATGTCCGGAACAGTTTGGCTATTATCCGGACACAACTAATTGTACAAAATATTTTGTCTGCGTTTTCGGCGAACCATTGCACGAGTCGTGTACGGGTGGACTATATTTTTCACCTGAGCTCCAAACATGTGATTGGCCTATAAATGTCCGGTGCGCTACCAATGCTAACAATTGTGAGTTATTTATTAGACTCTATTAGAAGATTGAGAAAAAACGATTAATTTTATTAAATAAATGCATTTTTTCATCTTTAAATATTTTGTTTGCATTTATTTTGGATAATAACACGAATTTTTCTTTTCGACAAAATTTTTTTCGTTTTTTTCAATTCAAGCATTTATTATGCTTTGAGAATATGGGATAATATAAAGTTTCATGTTTTAAACTAGTTTTTTACGTGAGTTATATTGGAGTTCAAAAAAACGTAAATTCCTCTAACATTTAATGTTTATTTACTCTTAAATAAAGAGAAAATTAACTTTAAGTTTCTTAAGAATGGAGAACATATTGAAAATGTACTCTAACTCAGGAAATAAATCTATTATTAAAAATAATTAATATTTTATGGTTTAATAAATATTGAATTCAAATTAATTTTTTCCATTAAATAGTATTTAAATTGATTAATGATTAAAGAATTTTATGTTTTTAATTCGTGATCTGTTCTGATCATTCAATTACTTATGATTACAATTACATTACATTACATTAATTTGATTACATTACAATTTCTTACAGCACTTATTTAAAGTCATTTCGATGACAGGGGTACTATTTTATTTTTAGTAAACTTCAAGGGAGGTCTAAGCATACAGTAGTATTTTTTTTATTAATGTTTACGGATTTTTTTTTATTGTAGCATAAATTTATTTGTTTTAAAATAAGATAGTTTCAAAATATTCTCAAATATTTCCCATAGAATTAGAATTTTATCAACATTTTCATGAATAAATATATATAAGATTTTGATATATGAGACATAGCATTTTTATAAGATATATTATTATTATTATGTTACGAACTAATCTTATAATTATATTTTTTGCAGTTACAGTTTGAAATATAACGATAGATATAACACAATATTTTCCAAATTTTAGCATAGCGAATTAGCTTATTTACAGTTTAAGTATTGTACTATCAACAGAAAATGAACAGTTGAAGGGGCAGGACGCTTTTCCTTAAAAAAAATTATAAGTTCTTTAGAAAAATTATTGTATTTTTATTACAATTAAACATGAATATATAAATAATAATTCCTTTAGATAATGATTAATTGTCTCAATAAATGGTAAAACAAATAAACATTAATATATTGGACTGAATTAATGCTTAAAAAATTTTAAAATTATAAATTTTTTAAGGAAAAGTGTCCTGCTCCTTCAGTGATTCATTTTCTATTGATAGTATGCTCACGTATTTGACTACGTATTTGAATCATACTTGAGAATTCATGAACACTATGTCAAACAATTCAAACATACTTCAGATGAGAGGCACTTTAGAAAAGGATTCAAAATCACAGATCATTCAGAGGATTGTTGAGCCGTCAAAACAATTTAGACTATAAATTACTCAATTAAGTCCAGTGAATAACTTAACAGTAAATCTGATGTAATCTTACAAAATATATTAGATATCTCTAACAAAATCAAATAAAATAATCAATATTTAAATCAAACAAAACAAAAAATAGTAATTTAAATTAATTATTATTGAAAGATAAACCAATCGATTGATAAGAAAATAACTTTTAAACATTTTAAGTTTACATATTCTTAAATTTACACCACTTTATCAATATTTAAATTAAGATTTTAATGTATTTTCAAATATAGATTCTTAAAAATTTGAATTATATTAATATAAATAATTGCTTCAAATAAATCTTTAAAAATTTATCTCTATTTCATGAGATTAATTGACACGAAGATTGAGAAAAGTTTTAAATTAAAAGCATTCAAAGAATTTTTATTGATGTGAATGATTTACTAAACAGGCACAGGGCTATATACAATTCCTTAATGAATAAGATATTAATATTAATGTTTGACCAATAGCTACATTTTATGACTATAAAGTTCTTTAATCAAGTTTTTAGATATCAAATTATCACTTTTATTCCGGGATCACTGCCAGTCCAAGAATTTGTAAGAATCAGTAGAGTATTTGTGCAGTTTAGGCAATCCCATCCTTTGGATTCCTTTTTTAAGACAGATTTTACTTTTAATTTGTTTGATATGAAAATCATTTTTTTAAATCTTGAAGTTAACGGCGATATATTGGATGACAGACTGTCTGCCTATCAGTCGTTTGGAGAACAGGAAGACTCACGACGTTTGGAATATCAAACCAATGAAACACCGAATAAATTCAATGAAGAAAATAAACAGTATTTAGAAGACAATCACAGAATAGACTATAAGTTTATTAAAACAACAGAATCTGAGACTAAAAGCGATGAATTAATGGGAAGAAAAAGTGTGAATAAATTCAATCAAAACCTAACGACTACTACATCGACGACAACCACAACAGAAGACACACTAGACTTCGATAGAGTAGTCGTGAAAAGCAAACTAATGGATGACTTCAATGAGAGTAAAGTGGATGAGAATCTCAATAATAATAAGTTATTCAAAGAAGATCTTCAGAATCCGGACTTTGAAGAAGCGATTGCTTCCTATGTCGACGAAAACGGTGGCATTCATTTACACGACGGACCGGGAGGTCTGTTTGGATTAGTCCCTCCGGACACTGTGTCCGACCATCACATCGATGTCTTCAGCAGACCTGCCATTCAGGACAATAGGGTTTGTATAGAGAGAAATGTTTTTCTATATTTATATAAAAACAAACAAATATTCTTAAAATTAATTATAAAATACTTGAATAACAAAAATACCATAAAATATCGGTGCCTTTGAAATCCTGCTTATAATTGCCAATAACTCTGACCTATCAATAGATGGAATTATAATAAATTGCTTTTGATTTTTATTCTTATTTCTTATTTAATTGATTTTCAAAGAAATTATGATTTATTTTTTGAATTAATTAATGTTTCGATTGACTATTCTTATAAATATTCTGTGCAGTCCTTAATGCAAAGCATCAATAAATATGAAATTACTGAACATAAATATAATATAACGTAATATAAAATATTTGAGCGCAGATAAGGGTCCGACTCAACCAGACTCTCAATTATTATGATTTTCTTTTTATTTAATGACTTTATTTGAATGATTTATAAAAAGGATGGCCAAAGGGTAGGTATGCTTAACCTATAGTTATAATAAAATAACCAGTGACACATTAATTTTGAAGAAACATCAAAATCAATTTTTAAACACGAACTCGGCATTTCGACTCCTAAACCAGGTGCCAACGTTTGCTTGAGTACATTGAATAAAGAATTTCCAACTATTTCATTGATATTTTTAGACACATCAATAATTTAAATCAGAGACTAGCAAGGTCAAATGTGTTAGGAGTTATTATTTTCCAAGAGAATTTATAGGTATGTTGAAGAAATAGTGTGAAATCAAAGTATTGAAAAGAGTTTGACCTGATTTAAAGTATCTTATTATATTTTAGTAATAATTCAAGAGAACGCGAATATTTTCTACAAGAATTTTACTAAATTGTGTGTTTTACAGAATTTTGATAATTTTTGATGTCTCTTGAATAACATTCTGACCATCGGGCCATTTTTCCAAAAGCTCTTAGGGGGATGGGATATGTTCTCGTTCCTTAGCAGTTTAGCGATTGACATTTTTGTTCTAGAAAGGATTTTCCAAAATATTCATACTTACCCTTTTCTTATTTTTGATTCAAACCCTCCATATATTCCTGAGTCGATTATAATTGAGTTGAAATTTGATTATTTTATAAGTTTTTGTTGACTTTTGTTAAAATAGGAAAAACAGGTCAAAGAAAAACCAAATAATAAGAAAGAAGTAAAATATGATGAATACCAGAGAACTAGAGGACCAAAAGTGGTTCAGTTCGACGACGACATCGAATCAGAATTGATGAGCGAAAAGATTAGAAAAGATTTAATACAACTCAGAGAAGACATAAAACAAGAGTCGAGTCCACAGCCAGTAATGTCAACACAGAATTCAATTCAATCGTTTGATTCAAAACGATATATAAATCAAACTATTAATGAAACGAAAGCCAAACAAATCGGAGAACAAATTAGTAGACAATTGAATAGTAATAATAATAAATTCAATGCAAACACTAATAACAATAATAATAAGAATAATAGCAATAGTTTTAAAAATACAGAACTAATGACAAGAATGTCTCGATTCCAACAGCAGAGACCACAACAGCCGAAGTATTTCAAAGTAAACGCACAACAAATCGTAAATTTCAATCCATTAGTTAAATATATAAAAACATTGGACTCTGAGCTACGTTTAGAGCCATTGACTTTCCTTCCCATCAATTATACGAAACAATTCTTTGAACCGATGTTTAAACCACAGAATAATAAACAGAATTCTGTTTTAACCACAACTACTGCAACGCCAAGTGTTTTCTACGCCTATAGGAATATAGATAACTATCGCAGATATACGACAACACCTATGCCTCTGAACACAACCCAAATGAATAGACCACTTATATCACCAATTCATGGCTCATTTTTACGACACATTACTATTGACAAACACAAGACAAACAGCAAGTCTTCTGTTATTAAAACTGTTCCCAAAGTATCTATAGCTTCAGTGCCGGCGCGACCCATACCAGTGTTTTCCACTCCCGACCCCTTAGTATCGGCCAATAAATGTTTGCCCAAGTCGTGTCCACTTCCAGATTGTTATTGCGGCGGAACTGATATTCCAGGTATGGAATCGTTTCAATATTTTAATGTTTTTACTTTTCCTTATTTTAAATTTATTGATGAGAATTGAAATTTGATTTAATATTAAAATTAGAATTGAAATGAATTTGATTTCTAAACCGAAATTAAATTTTTATTACTCAATGAATTAATTTAGAATAAATTATTTGTTAACATTTGAACAGTTGGTCTGAAAGCGGAACAAATCCCACAAATAATTGTCATCACATTCGATGACGCCGTCAATGATGTCAATTGGCATATATATGAAGAGATTTTTACTTCTGATCGCAAGAATCCGAACGGATGTCCGATCAAAGCCACGTTCTATGTGTCCCACGAATGGACAGACTATGGACAGGTGCAGACACTATATTCCAGAGGCCATGAGATTGCATCGCATTCTATAACGTAATAACAATTTGAGTTATATTTTGAAAATTCATTTCTCGATAACTGTTCAATAAATATCTTTTCATTTAAATCATTTTATAAAACTCAAGACTTAGAGATAGTTTTTTAAAAATAGTAAAAATTTATTTAACTTAAAACTTTAGTACTTTGTGTTCGCAACTATTGTTCTGGAATTGGAACCATTGATCAGGAATTAAGAAATTAATTATAAATAAAAAAAATTATATAGTATGTTAAATTAATTGATAAACAGTCTAAGGCACTGGGCATATAACCCGGAGACACCAGGTTCAATTCCTGGTGGCGACACTCTTGGTTACTTAAATAATTATTTATATCATAAAATATTTTCTAAGAATTGAGTGAATTTAAAATATCTAAAATTATTGATTATAGTTGAAAAGTTGAAAAATAATTTTCTTAACAATACATTGAATTTTAAAATTTTTTCTTAATTTGAAACAAAAATAAATGAAAAAAATAAGAAAGAATCGGAAGTTCACTGAATCGCCAAAACAAGTCTTGAAATCAGTTGTTCTCATATTAAGACAGATGTTATGCAAAATGAATATCCATATAATGGCCAGTTGTCTGTTCGCTGTCATTCATATATTAGTATTCTATTATCAAATCCATTCTTATGATCGTTTGGACCCAAAAAGCAGTAGATTTTGGTTTTTATTCAAGTGTTCGATGGCTTTAGTATTTCTCGAATTAATCCGACTTTTGCTTAATATCTATCTAATGGTTCAGACAATTATTCTGGAAATATTTGACAACTGATTACAGATTGGTTTTTGTGACAATACAACAATAAAATTACCACAATTTATGCAAAGACTTTATTAATAAATTCTTGGCAACATTTAGCAAGCAGACATTAGATCCTTGGCAGCAATGCCCATAATAGGATTGATTTATTACTTAAGTTAACTAAACAATGATCTGGTTTGAAAAATTTTAGAGTGCATATGAATAGATAACTGTTCTAATCCAGTTTAATTTTATAGCACATTAAATCTTGAAAATTGTTTTGCAAAATTCTCCTTTTATAAATTTTTAAAAATTATTTTGTGATCAACTTATATAACATAAATAATTTAAATGGACATATGATTATGGTCATAGCTTCTGAATCAGAGAGTAAGTTGCTTAAGTTTCTACCGCAATGCTTTTCACTGCACTTTGGAGTACTATATTACTTGAAATAAAAACTAATCCTGCATTGGAATAGTCATGCAGTCAAAGCATTGGAAAAGCGATACTACGATTACTATTATCTGATGTTTTATTGACATTTCAGGGCAAGTCTGACATGACGTTACTTTAATAGGAAAGAGTTGTGTGTCTTATAAAATCCCCCGACTGTAAGAAGCTTTGAATATGAGCATACTTGAAAAAGCAATTAACAAAAATGAGAATTTATTATTTAGAATTTTATTTATTTTTAGTAATTTTTATTTTAAAAAAATACTTTTTTAAATTCAACTTTTTCTATTCTATTCAAATTCTATTATATTTTTAAAATTATCTTAGAATATATCTCTTAGAAATAAATCTTTGAGATTAATGGAAATGGAAAAGAAATCACGTATTAATGTATTAAAAATTGGTTATAAAACTAAAAGTAATTAATTATTTGTATTTTGATTAATAAATTCTAATGAAAGGTATAGAAAATTAGTTATCATATCATTAGATCAATTAAAGCATTTCCTAAGAAAAAAATATTTATTTTATTATTTTTTTATAAATGTTATTCAAAATCACGAAGAAATCAATCATTAAATCGCTTTTATAATTATAATTATTGTTATTTTTAGTCATAGTTTTGGCGAAAAATACACTAAATCTCAATGGAATAAAGAGATTAATGGCCAAAGAGATATAATTCACCTGTACGGCGGTGTAAAGCTCGAGGATATTCGTGGTATGAGAGCCCCATTCCTTCAGATCGGAGGCAATAAACAGTTCGAAATGCTATACGAAATGAACTTTACATACGACTCATCGATGGCTATATTCGAAAACTCTCCCCCGTTCTGGCCCTACACTCTCGACTATGCAATCAATCACGAGTGTATGATAGCTCCCTGTCCTACTAAATCATTTCCAGGTATTTTAAATAAAAAATTATTTTCTTTCCAAATATTTAGTTTTCAAATTCAACACTCGATATAATCATTCAATTCGTATAATAATGTGATAATTATTTGTTAAAAACCAAAAGCAAAACACAAATACATAATAAATCTTATTTAAATGCTATGATATAATCAAAATGTTTCAACAATTTTTCGTTAATAAAAGTAATTACTATTCTCTACACTTTAAACCTGAAAACTTGAAATAGTATTCAAGAATGACCATTATTATTAATACCAGGTTACAGTTTATATTATGTGAAAAATTCTATTAAGGAAATGTACTCTGTATGTGTTTTGAGGAGGAAATGTTTTTAATGTGTTAGAGGAGAAAAATTTCTTATTTCTCTAATCCCCTGCATCTGTCACTCCATTTCCGATTATTTGAATACTTGAAATCATAGTATATTTGATTGCATTTTCAATTCGTCTCTATTGAACAGGTCTTTGGGAAATCGGTTTAGTGATGTGGCAGGACTTGAAAGGTGGGCGCTGTTCAATGGGCGACGCCTGCTCTAACCCATCCGACGAGAATGGAGTGTACGATATGATAATGAAGAACTTCGAGCGACACTATAAGTCGAATAGAGCGCCATTCGGTCTCTACTATCACAGCGCGTGGTTCAGCACAAGACACCATTTGTCGGGCTTTTTGAAATTCATCGATGAAATACTCAAACGAAATGACGTCTATTTTGTCACTAATTGGCAATTAATCCAATGGATGAGAGAACCGATACCATTGTCCAGAATACATAAGTTCGACCCCTGGAAGTGTCAATTAAAGGAGGAGAACAGACCCAACCCCTGCCTCAATCCAACAGTTTGTAACGTGTCGTTCAAAAAGGGTTCGCGTTTTTTCAAGACCTGTCAGCCCTGTCCGGAAGCATATCCATGGCTGGGAAGCACTGGTCTGAAGAAGAAGAGTATTCTATAAAATCAATTAAACAAAATTTCATAATTTTTTTCTCATTTAATTTCAATTATTTATTTATTTCTTTCTTTTATTATACCATAAATCAAATTCTTGTAATTATATTTTATATTTGTTTTTCTTATTCTTTTTGAAAATTTTATTTCAATTTATTTTTGTTAAAAAAAATTTGTAATTAATATGAAATTAAAATTTAATGTATATTTTATGCAAATGTTTTTCAAATAAATTTATAGTTTTTTTAACAAAAAATTTTTCTGTTTTTTATCACAAATTTAATGCCAATTTTTAGAAATTAAATAAATATTATTTTATTATTTCAACAATACATTTCCACCAAAGCATAAACGACATTAAAAGTTACATTGACTTCTCTGTCCGGAAAAGCTGTTGTATTCCAATGACAATTGAGTTTAATGAACACATTTTATTCATATTTTCAAAAATAATTAAATTATTCGCTAAAATATATTATTATATATTTTTTTGAATAAATTAAATTGATTACAGAACAGAGATGTGGAAAGAGAATGTATGTATCTGGATGCATCTAGTGTGATTGATCAATTGCTAATTATTATGCAAATTTGTCATCGGGTTAAATTTCCTACACTAGTTTTGGCTTAAAACATAAGTGCGCAAAATTGAACATAGATCAATTAACGCAATGATCTACATCGATTGCTAAAAGAATGGGATCAATAAATTAATTATTCATCAAAAGTTAGAAATGTCAGCACTTTTACAATTGATAGCTCTCATAACATCTTTAGTTACAGTCTATTTGACGAATCAATTATTAAGACTTTTCTATACCAGTTATTTAGCATATCGTTTGGGATATTCTGTGCAATGGAAGCCCTCATCAACCACTTGGGCTGTCATTACCGGAGGTGAATTCAGAATTCATTTACTTTAAATTCAAATTGACTTTCAGTCTTCAAATATAAAATATCTGATTTAATGATTAAATTTTAATAAATTAATAGAACTTTTTGTATATATAAATATTTGAAAATTCTTTATATAAAAAAGTTTAATTGAATTTAAATCACGATTTTATAATAATTTTAATTTTTAAAATACATAATCTATTAAACCCGTAGCCACAAGTGGTATAGGTCTTGAATATGCGAACAAATTGGCTGAAATCGGTTACTCATTGCTACTGTTGAGCAAAGATAATGAGAAACTCGAGAAAACAAAAGTAGATTTATTAGACAAATATGAGAATTGTCTCAATATTAATACATTGGCAGTGGATTTCACACAAACAGATATTTATGAATTAATCCGAATTGAATTGAATAAATTGGAAAATATAGATGTTTTGGTCAACAATGTAGGTATGTTTGGCCCTCAGGACTACTTTCTTAAGATATCCGAAGATATGGCACAAAACCTGATATATTGTAATACTCTGTCGACAACACAAATGATAGGCCTATGTCTGCCCCGAATGGTTGACAATAGACGCGGAATAATTATAAATATATCATCGTTTTTGGCCTCAGTTCCGGTGCCACTCTTCTCAATATATTCGGCCGCAAAAGTTTACGTGGATTTCCTGTCCCGCGCTCTCGAACTTGAATACCGAGACAAAGGTGTTGTCATACAAAGCGTTTTGCCCGGAATTGTCGGCAATAAACTGTTCAATCCATTAGCCCTTTTAGAAAATTTAAATATACCCAGAAATTGGGTGACAAACACACCGATCGGTAAATACATAAAGAATTTAACGCCCAATCAATTTGTTAGCGAATCCATCAAAACAGTGGGAATAGAGAAGAGAACTTATGGTCATTTAAGACATAAAATTATTTACAATACGTATGACTCGTGGACTCAATTCTTTGGAACCGAATTTATGTCAATAGCTTATTATCATTTCATCAAACTTAAGAAAATTATTGAATGATTTGAATTTTATATTTAAAATAGTTTTTGAAGTTTTAAAAAATGTTTTCACAAAACCTTTAATTAATTGAAATTTTTATTTTCTAACCGATTGTACATTTTTTTTATTAAATAATAACTTTAATAAATTATTTGAAATAATCACTATAATCGGGGTTCGATTGTATTCCGTAATCACTTCCTCCAATGTCAGCCAAATTGTTACTGTCCGTCAACTGAGACCCCGGTCTAACTCCGTCTTTGTCAGTATTGCCGTAAAAGTTCTGATAATAACCTAAAAATATTAATTCCAATTATGGACTATAACTCAAAAATTACAAAAAATTACATGGCAAATGCTTATAACTTGATGGGAATTTATTTTTATTTAGGTTTTTTTATTTAGCTGGGCTTATTTAATTGGTCTGACTGTCATTGATATTTGTATCAAAATTGTAACCTTGAGACTCTTAAGTTGAGAGTTAATAAGTTTTGTAATAGTACAATTCTACATACAAGTTAGAGAATTGGTGAACAATACTAATAAAAACTAACAAAGCTAATTTGGTAAAATATAAATTAACTCGATAGATTAATTCGATAATTAAGTCGATAAATTAAACAAAACTTTCAAAATACAATTCATCCAGAATAAAAGCTTTCTGACAAATAACATTTTACTGCTTCTCACTTTTCAGCTCATATTATATTCAATGTAGATAACTTATTGTCTGTTCATTATATTAATCACTTAAATATGAATCAGAGATGATTGAAAGGAATTTTACAAATTGTCTATAAATTAAATATATCAAAATCACTCTATTGTGAAGAATAACTATTAAATTCTTAAACAAATTACAGAAATATAATCTTAAATATGTTTATTAATATATACTCTTTAAGGAAAATAAAATTCGAGAAAATTGTTTACTTTTATTTCAATAAAATTTTTAGAATTAAACAAAATTTTACTATATTTTAAATGAGAAAACAAATTAAGAGAAGCGTGAATTACCTCTATTTTCTACCCGTCTCATTGGATTAACATCCGTGTGTCCATAAGCAGGTCGTTTATGACCAGTGGGTGTAATCATTCTGATGACAGCTGGGGGTAAAACAGCACTAATCAATTGGATTAATATAACAAAGAAGAATAATGTTATAATAAATTTATTGATCATATTTTCGTATTGCAAACAATCAAATGCAATGAAAGTTAAATAAAATTTTCTCTTAATCTCAACTATATTTTTAAAAAATGTCTTTTTTGAGTTTTCTAACAAAACTTTTCACTTCACTGGTTATGTCCTTTGGTTTGTCGGTTTAAAAGTACTGAATAAATAGTTTACTGAATTAAATAATAGAAATTTATTAAAAATACAAATATTTTTTTAAGGTCAACAATGAAAAAATATTTTTCTCTTTTGTTAAATATATTTAGAAATTATTTTAAAACTATAAAAGATATGCGCGAAGAATCATAGAAAATTAATGCAATATTTTAAAAATATCGAGGCATTTGAAAATATGTACCGGTAAGCTGCCATTATGATTTTTGTTAGAGATAGACAAGGGGAGGGAGTATAGCCGGGAGAGGGGGCATTGCCGAAGGCGCCATTTTTAAACAATATTATGTAAATTCTTAGAAAAAATAACAGAATTTTACCTGAATTCTGTCAAATTCTATTAAAATCTTACAGAATTAGTCTAAATTCTATTAAATTAGTTCTTATCACGTTAAATTCTTGCAGAATTCGTCGAAATTTGGTTAAACTACCTCATTTTTAATTAAATTCTGCACTATCTTGGTGATTCAAAATACCCTCTTCTATACTTATATACCCCCTGATTTTGAAGATCTTATCAGTGCCCTATAACCCCTTGATTTTTAGTTCATTATCTATCCCTCATTTTTGTCATAAAACAATTTCTAATACAGTATACTAGCTTTTCCAAATTGATATAATTTCAATAGTACAGTTATGATTTGCCAGTGCTATTATAGTATACAGTGAGCAATGCATAGCTTCAAAGCTTTTTTTTATAAGAAAAAATTTTATTAAAAAAATCTTGGTTGACAATTCTCCAATGAGTGTATTGGATAATGTTCTGTACTTTGTATATTCGTTATGCAGTACTAAGTGTATCAAATATTTTAAAGCTAAGGCAAAAATTTTGACAGGAAGGCGCAAAAGAAAAAATTTCGGGGGGGGATATTGGCTTTTTGAAAAGTCAATGGGAGGTATTCGCGCTATGACGTCACAAATTTGTTTAAATTTTGGACAGGGGAGTCCAGGAGAGAATATTGCGCAATCATCAAATTCTTGAAAAATCTAATTAAAAATTCTGTAAGAATTTAACAAAATTTGACCAAATTTAGAAAGAATTTGACAAAATTCTGTTATTTTTCTAAGAATTTAGACAGAATTTCACAGAATATTTCAATTTTCTTAGAATTGTTACGGGACATTGTTTTTCTTCTTGGCCATACCCTCCTATTGGTCATCTCTAATCTTAATGTAGAAAAACTATTAACTATTCAATTCAATTCTAATAGTATTGCTAAAGTTAGTATTGTATATATGGAATGTAAAATAATATCCGAATAATGTATTTAAAAATAATACATGCTTTTAAACAAGTAAACAGTTATTAAAATAAAATTGAACTAATTTTGTATAATACAAGACTTTTGTACTGCATATTGTTTCATACAAATTGGACGGTCAACAAAGCTGCTTATCTAGCCTTTAGTAAAAATGTAGATGTAGTTCATTCAAAAATATAAAACTTCATTCATAAATTCAAACAAGAAAGACCATTAATATATCTGATTTCCTAGAAAAATATTAAGAGAAATTATATTTGCACAAGGCATAATTTTTCATAGATTCTCATATAATAGCATTATCATAGTCTCCCGACCCGTTGAAAGTTATCATCCCATAGCATTATCACAGGTCCCCATCCCATCCCATAGCATCATCAAAGAAAAATCTATTCTAGCTTAATTTGAAATGGTTCAAAATGTCACCTTCGACACATTCTTCACTGCATTTTATCAAGTTTGATGAAAAATTATCACATGCCGTCATACCATAAAAATATCATAGGCTCCCGTCCTATAGGAGGCTCCTATCCCAATGCATTAACAAAAGTTCCTATTCCATAGGAGGTTTCCATCATATAGCATTATCGTTAAATCATATCCCCAACACTAAGGAAGTTGTGGGTGGAAACGAATCTATATACTCCTTCTTGTTCGAAAGGGGAATTAAAAATACGTTTTATAACTTGACTTACTTTAGTGCGATTTAAATGAATTAAATATCAATTCTAACTAATTAAACAATGCTCTTTTCGAATTTAACGTCAATTTTAAATAATGTAAAAATTTGTGATCACTCCATAGGAAATGCATTATGGCACCTGTTCAATTTTAACCCCTGTAGAATGAACTAAAAACCCAGGAATATTTTTTCCTGAAACTAATCACCAAATACTACAAGAATCTACACTAAAAATTTTTAACAAACATCTTTAACTCAATAAAACAATTTTACCAGGTCTAAATTAAGGAAGTTTCAAGTAGAATTGGCACAAATCAATATACCCGCTCTATCAGCGCTCAACTAATGCACACAATTAGTAAATTATTAATTAATCGAGTAATAGGTAAACAAAAGTATTTGAGATTAGATTTGAAAACTAAACAAAAGCTTACATTAAATCGTTCTTCGATTGGATCAAAGGATGCGTCGGTATTGGAAGGGGATATTTGAATATCATTGATGTCTTCTGAGTCAACATAAGTTAATTTAGTCATTTGAAAACCACTGGTAGACGAGTGCCTACTATTCATATGTTTGTCACAATTGGATTCTAATTCTGAGTCATTTTTTTGGCTCTCGATTCGAGACATTTCAAGACTCGACTCATAATTTTCATATTCAGGTGTTATATCACTTCCATTGAACTCTTCAATTGATTTACTTAACTGTTGTTCTGATTCCATAAACTTTTGAAAACTGGGTTCAGAAAAGCTGATACTTTGGTCTAATTTATCGTCGAGTGAAGTGACACCACATATATTCACCTCTTCCTCCTCACCCAATGACTCGACATTAATTGAAGAACAGCTCAAAGAGGTATTGCTTTGCATTCGTCTACTGTTGCGATGCAATGATAGCATCGGAGAAGTGGGAGAGGAATGAATGAAAGAACCGATACGTGACTTATCAATGCCTTTGTGGTCAATAAGATATGGAAGAATGAGTTTTGGAGGCGTTTTCATGAGTTGTAAAAGTGCTTCCAATGCCGATAGTATTACACTATTGTTGTTATTATACCTAATGTTATGTAAAACTAATTCATAAATTTGTAATAAGTTTTCAGTTATTGTGTCGTAATCTTTGGCCATTAGTTCCCTTTGCTTTTGATTTACACCAAAAGTTTTTAAACTCTCGTATTCAATGTGCGATGGAATGGTATACAAGTGTGGAATCATATGCTTTAGACATAAGAATATTCCGACTAATATTCGTTCCGAAGTTTGCGATTCTATAGAGCAGTCATTCGTTTCAGAAATAGTGTTCATTCGGTTAAACGACTGAAGCAATTGATTCAAAAGCCATGAGAAGAATATCTGAGGCTTTCGTGAGTTCTGACAAATCACTACTAGAGATGTGGCGGCCGTTCGCCTCACACTCGACATAACGAACTCTAAATTCGGTAAAAACGCATTCAAAAGAGTGATTATCTCACTGTCGGTCGCAAACGGCGCCAAAACTGCCATTATTTTAGTCATTGCTATTCGGAGTGTGTCTTGAATTAAGTCCTCTTCAGTTCGTTCACTGATTTTGACCAAAGAGGGGAACAAATTCAAGACATATGGCCTACACTTTGCGGGTCGAGTCAAATGACACAAATCTGCGAAACGACTCAGAGCTGCTCTCAAACTACGAGACGAACCGTTTTTCTTGATTTCTTTGTAGAGTTCGACTTGAATTCGACCCAATTGTGTGTCCATTAAGTTCTTAATCGTTCGGTTCAGACATTCATTGGCAGCCATTCTTACGTCTGAATTGGAGTCATCACAACAGGCGAGGAATGTCTCGATTGATATTCCAAGAAATTTATGGAAGTCTTCGATATTTCTGAACAAACAATCGATAGTTTTGTTAATTAAATTGTCCTTAAATTGCAATCACTTTTACCTCAAAGAAGGGCAACAAATAATGTCTGCGATTGTATTGCAATGAATTGTTTTGTCTTTTTTCGTTAGAGACGTCTCTTTTTTGCTATTTATTTGAATTCAATTCAATTAATTAATAAATAAATAAAAACAAATGCAATCTTTGAATGAATGCATACATAAAACGAGTGGAAACGAGTGCTTCTTCTGGTCTATCAATCGGTGTTTGGATCACTTTTAAGGCTTCAAAAGCTTTGACTAATTTCTCAATTGAAGCCATTTTTACAAACGATTAAAATATTAAAAATTGCTTTAAATTGCTTTCATTTAATACAAATAAATTGTTTGGTTTTCATTACATAAGTCTAATAACTTAGAGTCAAATAAACGCCACTTAAATAACACAATAATAACAATACAATAGAAAACAAATAAACATTTCGTCACTGAATGTCATTTCATGTAATGTTTCATAAAAAATGTTTTAAAATTAGATTAATTTGAAATAAAATTTTTGATATTTTTCTTTCGATAAATACTTTTAAGAATTGGAAACCAGATCTAAAAATATGCAAACAATGATTGAACACATGTATAATGTGATGATATTTAAAATGAATAATTGTAACCATCATTGTATGCATTGTATGCTAAATGTATGTGTGCTGGACTGTATAGTTTGATACTGTATTATAAGAGTCCTTGATCATTTTGCAATCGTCAAATTCTCTGAGAATTTATTGATAAATGACGTAATTTAACAGAATCTCAACTAATTCTGCAAAAATTCAACAGAATTTGACAGAATTGAGGCAAATTATTATGAATTGTCTCAGAACTTAACAGAATTTGACCAAATTTAACAAGAAATTGATAAAATTCTGTCATATTTCTAAAATTTTAGACAGAATTTCACAGAATATTGTTTTTTTGTCTTATATTGAGAACAGATATTTAAAGAGGTATCACCAAAACAATCATACCCAGACACTCTTTACGTTACGTACAATTATATTGTTAAATAAATCTAAACGTAGTGTATAATTTTTAGAAATGGATCAAGGTAGTGAAATTTTGTTGTAAAAACTGTAGAAATGCATAAACAAAATGGTGTTATCTATGATTCAAAAATGTCATTTAATTTACACATCGATATGAATCATATGATTATTGAAAAGCATTGAAAAAGTTTTGTATTCTTAAAAATATTTGTAAACGAGTGAATGCACAGACATTTCTGAGACTTCACAACACATAAAGTCTTCGAGATTTAAAAAGGGTCACATTGTGCTAGCTTTATATTAAGTCCATATAATTGTCACAAATAGTTTCATTGAAACCTTTACAGTAATTGTAATATATTTTCTTATAGTAATGTTTAATATATTTAACATTTGAATATAAGTAAGAATATTGAACTGGTATTGAATGCAAATTAAAGTATGGAATTTTAAGCAAATATTTGTATTACAATTATATGGACTTAATATAAAGCTAGCACAATGTGGCCCTTTTTAAATCTCGAAGACTTTATGTGCAAAATTTCAGGGTGCCCTTGATATTTTTGTAGGGTCAAGTTTCGATATAATTATAAATTTATATCATTTTGACACTATTTTCTTGCATTTATCCATGCGATATACACATCATTGGAAAGATAATCTCAAACTGCATCCAATAATATAAAATATATTAAATTTCAATTAGTCTGAAAATTGTGTGAAATTTCAGATAGATGAGAACCAACTTATAATGTTTTCAATAAATGTAGTTTGAAATTGTCTTTCCGATGATGTATATAGCGCATGGGTAAATTGAGAATAATTGTGTCAGAATGATATAATTTTATAAATATATCGAAATTTGACCCTCTAAAAATTCCAGGGAAATGGACTTGACATTGAAATTTTGCACATATAGTTTCAACTTGTCACTTTATCGTTTATGATAATAAAATTTGCAACTTTTCATCGCCACCCAAAAAAGCTGCATTGTCAGAATAGTCTGAAATATATCATACGATACTTATCGACTTCATTATGAGAATTAATGGAATGATTGAGCAATGTCAATCATTAGATATCAGAGGTTGCCAACGAGAATATTACCAAAACAATCCATGTTTCAAAAAATTTTGAACAATCTCCCCCTTGAGTTTTTAAATCACAAGCAATTTTTTAAAAATTCTACCCTACTACCTCCTATGCTTTTTCATAGTATGCTTAATCCTGTATTTTGATAAAACATTATCTCGATGTATCATTCTTTCATCCCACTGGAACTTGGTTACCCTGTTCTAAATAAATTAATCATTATTTCAATAAATTTTAATGAGACACTACAAATAATGGATAACAAATGGAGAGAGATATACGGAAATTAAATTCGTCCAGAAATTAAATGGCACACCATATCCTGCCTTTTCTCAGTTGTCCATATATTGTTAATCAATAATGTTTTAT
>JAQFXN010000820.1:0-18420 GCA_034693365.1 Liacarus xylariae | reverse complement strand
GTTTACGTGTAGAAATCATACTGTAGAGTATATAATTATTAATGTGAATATTCAATGAAAAGAATCACTGATCTAAGAATACGCTATTGTATGGTTGTTATAATGAATCTGAAAGGGTAAGTGGTGGGGATTAGAATGGGGGTAGTAATATATGAAATATATTACATTATTTTAATTTTATTAATCTGAGCTCAAATTAAAAATGACATAATCGAAGTGGAGGTGGGAGTGGTGGTGGAGGCAGAAAAGATGATGGTTGTGGTAATCCAATATAAAATTGTGCATCACTTTGAATTCGGCCATATAATTGTACATTTGTTAATATATATCAATACTTTGCATAATGTCCTAGACTACACATTATACTACTTTCTACGAAATTTAAAATTAATATATATATAATTTGCTTCATACGATTTAACCTGTTTGACCACGCCTCACAATGGGTTTGGACCTATAATGTCCACATTCCTACTTTTGGGGCTAGATTTGAACAGGGTTTTTATGAAAAAAAAATTAAAATCTGTTAACAATTATTTGGCACTAATAATAGTGAATTATATGCTTCTCACGTATTTTTCATTGAAATAAGAACATTTTTGTGCCAGGCTGCAAATTTTCTAAATTGTTAATTATAAACCAAAGTAGCTTTCTAGATTTAAAAAAAATCAATATTTGAATCCACACTTGACCAACTTGGATATTAAAACTTAAAAAATAGCCCTAGCTTTTTATTGCAAATTCTTATAGTACTTGATGAATTTCATGAAAAAAATATACTAGGTTTATTAGTTCATTTTAATGAGGTGCAGGGATGGGAAAGGAGTGTCCAACCTGGAAGACCTCTTGTGTTTGCAGATACCCCCTCCCTAGGCCGGCTCCAAAACGGGATTTAAAATTTAAAGTCAGTTAAAATGTTGGTACTATACCCACACTCGGGTGAGGGTTAACAACGAATATATGATCTCCGTTTTGGAAAGAATAGCTACACCATAGATACATATGCTAATAGAGATTTTAGAAATAAGACCTACATTTCTCGCCATTAATAACCATTAGATTGCGTGATGGAAATATTATAGGGAATGGATTTACAATGTTTTCCAATCGATAGAATTTTAAAATATCATTGCGTTTGCGCACACGAGCTCCAAGACCCCCTAATAGTTACGAGTTATAGACCTAGGATGATCTAAATCATTTGAGGTTTAAAATAATAGTATTGTAATTTATTGGATTATGAGATTAAAATGATTAATAAAATATTTGATTTTTAAAAAAGATTATTACTGTTTTGAAAAAATATATTTACAATAATTGGCGGCACAACCAGTCTGTCTAAGCCGTTGTGACGAACGCATGCCAGTCCTCCTTTCGTCTAACGTTTGGAAGTGAATGCTTCTCTAACTCGTGCTGTCGAGCGGTTATTTCGCTGACCGACAAGTAGTTAACTGTAGGGTTTAGACAGAGCGCTTCCGCGACATTGTTTTCGGTCCTATTTTCATGTTTTTCGAAGACTTGTGATAACTCAGGCGTAAGGCTTACGCTTATAGCACTGACTAACGGTTTGACGTTGACTAAAGTTGAGATCTTTAGGTAGCCGTATCCGCAATCGATCTTTGTTTTGAACGCGCGAACGCCATCCATGCCAAGGAGGCACTCATACTTGAAACCATCGATTACGTGAAACGCAAGTTTTGCTGTTCTATTGCCGTGACCGACCTCTTGTATGACTGACCAGCGAGACCTCGTGTCTCCGTAGGCTAGTAAAATTCGCACAGCTAACTGTCGATTCTGAATCAGTCCCAGAAGGCGAGCGGTTGCGTCAGAAATCGCACAAATGTAAGTTCCGGTGTCGAGAAACGAATTGATTTTTGAACCATTTTCGAACATCAAGTCGTAATATAAAAAGTCACTTACACTTTCGTTACTTACCTCTGAATGAGTCGTTGAAGTCGTTGACGGTTGAGACGTTGTGTTAAGCGTATTGACAGTCGCTGCGACAGAATCTGAAGTTTGGCCAAGAGGTTGCTGTCCTGTTGTCGACTTATTCGTGAGGAAAGAACACCATCGGTGTCAATGGTATTCAGTTCTTCCGTCGGCGAGGCAATGACGACAAGGATCTTTTGGCGGCGGATCGGATCGTATTTATTCACGTTTCTTCTTTGCGAACGGTCTTCGGTCTTTTGACTTCTTCACTACAGAGACGTGAGGATTGCGATTGTTGTTCTTATCATTATTGCAAGCGAAGCGGTTACGGCAAGACTTCTCGTACTTTTCGGCGGCTCTTAACCACTATTCGGGAGTGTCGAACTCGTGAGAGCAGATTTGCAAGCTGTAGTGTTCGGCCACGCTTTGCAAAAGGAGAGCCACTTGGTTGCTGTCACGGACGTTTGCGTTAACTAATAATCGCTTCTTTTCGTTGTAATAGTTGACAACCGTTTCGTTTCCACGAAGAGATCGGAGGGTTGCCTCGGCTAAGGGGTCACCCCTTACGCCAGTGAAACAACGAATGAGTCTACGTCTCATTTCAAGCCAACTGAGTGCAGATCTCTTTGGGAACAACTCGCGCTCCGCCCACTCTAAGGTGACACCGGACAAGTGACGGAGTAATGTGTTTAGTCTCTCGATGTGAGAGTAATCGGCGGTCAAAATGTCGAATATCTCGGCGAAGGTTTCAATTTTTACTGTTGACTCCGGACCCGAGTATTTATCACACAATAGACCGGATGGTGAGTAAGGCATAGATGTGGAGACGTGTGTGATGTCTTGATTGCGATTGTATTCACCATTTCGGTCTTCTATGTCGTAATCATATCATATCACTGGTTGACGTGTGCTCTGAGCACAGGGTGTCTGTGTGTGCGCTCCAATCGTTATGTTCGACATCTTTTGGGCGACTGCGTTGATAGCGGTGTTGGCATTAGTCGTTGTACTCGTCGTTATGGCGGGACTCGTTGGCTGAGGTCTGGGCGTTCACTGTCGATGGCTGAGCGTTGAGTAGTCGCTGCTCTTCGCAAAGCACACGATTGACTGCTCTTTGAGTTATCAGCGCCGGTGAAGCAGCGAGTCTTCGACCCCTAACAACCGTTAGTCTTAACGGACGTTTTCGTAAGTTATAAGACATTAATAACGGAAAAATAGAATATTTTGTGAAAATATGTTATCTTTGCCGACTGCGCCAAAATTTGGTCGAGGAGTAGGAGGAGTGGACAAGAGGTCAGCTCCGAATGATATAATAAATAAAACAAACGTTTAAAATACGAAAAAGACAATTTATTTATAAATCAAACAGTTTTTACGAAAAAAAGACTAAAAATTGTAATTAAGTTTCGATTACGACGACTGTGAACTAAATGCAAGGAATTTAGCGAAAGAATCGTCTATTTATAGAGAATTCGAAAAATACAAAAACAAGTCAATTATGTGTTGACTCTCGCCCGGCGTTCAGTCATTTCTTTCTTACCAATCGACTTGTGATAGACGTCTCGATCTCAATGTTTCACTATCTGTGCGATCTCTTTAGGAGTGAGCGGTATTGTATGTGATCGGGGACCACAGTATTAAACTTGATAACTGACTAGATATCTATTGAACATTAAAACAAAAATGACCATTAATATGTATATCTCCGCTTTTAATAAAATTTTAATTGGTTAAAATAGGCGATTTCTGCATCATTTATCACAATAAATTTAAGAACTTTTTATAAGGAGTTTATTAGAATTATCGAAAGTTTGTCTTTGATGTATATCTCTGTAGTATAAAATAATAGTTCGAAATGGCGCCGGCTAGTGTCTAATTTTACTATATTTATGCAATTGAGGTTTGATATATTAGGTTGGTGGCAGTGGATTGGGTTAATGCAAATCCTACGGGAGGGGTCAGCAGTGAATATAGTATCATATCTCAACTCATTGGACTATCATAGGTTCCCACCCCATTTGACTACTATACTTTGTCATCCCCTTGGATTATTATATGCTCTCATCAAATTAGTTTATGATAGCTTCCATTCCTTTCTTTCCACTTCCATATGACCATCATATGCTCCCAACACAATTGAAGGGACGACAATAATCAATCGAATTCTAAAATCATGGAGTAATTGGAGTGGAAGCTGCAGCGTCGGGCATTAATCAAGCCCATTTAACATTTTATTCTGGTAAAAAATCTTCTAGCTCAATTCGGTCATCTCCCGCTTTAAACAAAGAGTTGCGACTTTTCTGGCATTTCTCGCCACTAATTGAGACAATTTCGGCATTTTTCAATCATTTCTCATTTGCTAATAGACAGTTTCGGGTGGATAGAGGGTGGAAACGAATCTATAATCTCGCGTTTTTTCAAAAGCGGAGATAAAAAGTCAATATAAATAGGTCATTGACCTGGAAATGGTCACTATTGTCGCATATTTTCGTTATTAATAAAGAAATTTCATAGTAGTGTATTAATACTTTTAAATAGTAACTGGATATTATTATTTATCAGCTCTTAGATAGTAACGGGGTATCATAGTTGTTCATTGCTGCTCTTTATTAATACCTGAATTCGATCGTTGCACATTTACCACTCTTAATAAAGAGGGGAACGCATACATACATGAATACACGGTTATCTCGAATCCGCAAATTTTATTTTTAAAAATTGGGCAAAAAGTAAAAAACATTTTAATTTGAATTATATATAAATTAAAACTACAATAAATAAAGACTATTTGAACATATAATCGAATCCTTCATCTGAAGCCCATCTTAATCTAGTTTTGCATTTACTCATGAGTGACTTAAAATAGTCTGGACTAATTTCTTGTAACTTTTGTCGAATTCTTGCAACCAATAGATCATATCTTTCGGTTTGCCAGTCATTAGAATACACTTTCATTTTAAGATGAGACCAGAATTGTTCAATTTGTCTGAATTGAGGAATGTTTGGATGGTTTGTGACGTTTGAAACCACTTTTATATTTAATCGTTCATATGTTTGAATTGTTTGACGTGCGTAATGAGCAGTGGCTAAGTCTGGCCAAAATACATAGTCATCGTTTGGATACTTTTCTTTTAGAAAGGGGTGTAATCTCTTTTCAATACAATGCTTAGAATAGATTTCGGCATTTATTGAACAGTTCCGACGGGCGAAGAATGCCTTTGAATGCCCTTTAGAGCTTATGGCGATCCAAACCAATACTTTCATTGGAAACTTAGTCTTTGATTTGTATTTGACATTTGAATCAACATTTATATTATCAATGGTATAATACCCAACGTTTCTCGGATTTTCATCTCCAGACAACAGGAAATAGGACTCGTCGTCCACAACAATCTCGAGATTACTCGAAGGCCTGAATTGTTTTTTAGTTATTCTGTTTAACCTTTTCTTAATGAATATTCTTTGTTTATCAGTAACTTTTGGTTTTGTTTTCCTCTTATAATAAGTAATGTTATTCTTTGCCAATACTCTACTAATTGTCGACTAATCGACATTATATTTCTGCGCCAAACGTCTGTGAAAAACCTTTTTTCCGTCGACTCTTAACCAAACTATTTATTTGATTTTTAGTCAATTATCTAAAATTTCCATCACTTCTCGATTTTCTAATCAATGGTTTATTTTTCTCTATTCTTTCTATGATATCATAAACAGTACGTTTTGGAACTCCCATACGGAAAAAATGGTTCACAGAATAAGCCTTTCCTTCAGTTTTGTTTTTTTGATATAAATTTCCAATTAATTAACGTCTATCATTTTCATTTAATTGATCCATAACTTAAGAACTTATTAACAGTAAAAAAATTATATAACATCTCTATAGAGATAATCGAGCAACAAAAATGTTCTTCTTTAATTGATGTGCGCGCTTGCATTTTGTAGTACAATAGCTTTAACTTTACGCGGATTTGAATGCATCTGATATTATATTGCGAAATGCAGAATAAATTCTAATAATATTATACCTCTTTTGATATATTATGAATAGTTTTATAAATAACTTAATTAATATTTAATAAATTAATAAAACTAATACTTTGCTATTTAATTATTTTAATGAATATTATTCAACAAATTAATACGTTTTCTACATTTTCTGTCATCGCTTCTTTTGGTCGATTTTGTTCAACCCTTTGACATCCAGGACTCAATTTAAGGTTCCTTCAGGTAAAACCAAATTTATAATATTTTTATTATATTGTAACAAATATGAGTTTACGCTGGCGTTTGTTCCATTGCTTAAGTAGCTTAATGTATCTAATTGCATGTACTAATCACAATACAATATATATTGTAAGGTCAATTGTTTTCAAGGTCATCTGTCTCTGTAATGTTTTTATTTGATCCCTATTCATTAGCCTTACATCTCTTCTGATTATAATTTCTATAAGTATTGAACTAACCTTATTCATGCCCATAGGCATAGGCTAGCAACCTTTGTACCCTTTTATTATTAATTATAGTCTCTGATAATCTTTTTACCATTAAAACATGCCAATACGGTTAATAGTGTATAACGAATACCTTATATTACACTATGTTTGTCAGGTTTTCCATAGTGATTAGTGTGTAGGCATAACCCCTTTGAGTATTTATATAGCATGTCTTTAGTAGATTAAGGCGTACACTTGTAGCAGCGATATACAGTTCAATTAAACGAACTTTATGTCTCGTATGTACATCGATATAAGCTTTTAAGTCCATTAACAGGTCCGTGGTTCTTGAGGCATAAGTGGCAATAGCCATATGTGAGAACACCGAGCTGGCGGTGGTGTTCCGATATACGTAGTAGTGCATACAGTTGTCTACTGAGAGTTTTTTGAACTCGAAAGCGGGTCTTAGATCTAAGGTGTATGTGACTGATAGATTAGTCTTAGGTCGAACACGAGGTATTCAGGTGAGTATTGCTGTTAGCTGCGGGGGTCAAATAGCTCCCGGTGGGCATTTCTTGTCTATGACACACACAACACAAAGCGCTGCGGTAAAAGTGTTGAGGTTGAAATCCGGTTTATTGTTTGAGTCTTTTCTAGGAGTTGAATCACTCGGTGGTATGTCAACTCCTTTTTGATTATACATAAGAGATTTACGTTTGACTTATGTCTTACAAAAGAATAATTGTTTGATAACAAATGAAATAATAGCTAAATAATGGAGAAATGAGCTAACAGCTCTGATAAACGTAAAGTGTGCTTGAAAACAATGAAAAAATGAATGTTACAAAATTAAGTTACAATATATAGTGTAATAGATGAAAACTGCCCATATATGCGAAGGAAATGGCGGAAAATATGAAAAAATTTGATTTTGAAAATTTTCTAAGTGGTGAAAAGGTTTGCATGAATGTCTCATATAGAGTATATATATAGACTGTGTAGTATCTGAAGCTAAGCTTCAGAGTCAATCTACCTGTATTTACCCGCCAAATGTTTAACATAGGGTAGACGGAACTGTCGGAAAGTTTTATGGAGAAAGTGGGGAAAAAAAGAAGATATGTTGATCGGCAATATGAGGGCAAAAATCATAAATTACATTTAAATACATAATATGAAAAGACAATGAATAAAACTATGTTATATAGTAATAGACGCTAAGGGGAAGCGAAGGATAACGGCCATCAGACGGTCGGCAGTTCATCGGTCCGGCCATCCGTTTCACGCGTAAGTGTAATCGCGATGACCAATGCGACGAATGCGATGAAACGAGCAGGCGTTGAGACAAAAGAGGTCATCGGCGTTGTTCCGTCAATGTAAAGGCCTGTCCCATCAATGAATGATTGTCGCTGTGTTGCAAAGCGAGGGCAATCGAACAGACGGTGTTTGACTGTGTCATTAGCCGTTGGGCAATATACACAGTACGGTGTTGGCGATCGGTGGAAAAAGAAAAGTTTGTCGGCAAAGTCACCGTGACCTGTCAGATACTGGGTCACCCAATACGACGGTACAAAAAAGTCAGCCGTAATACGATCTCTAATGGTCGGAAAGAATTCATGTGTGAGCCGTCCAGTATTACTGTCAGCCCAGTGCTGGTTCCATACGATCTCCACGGCTGCATTTAATCGGAATTTGAAATGAGATGTAGGCGGTAGTGTATGAAGTGTAACTTCTGGCGACTGAACGTGCGTAGAGAGCAAAGCTGTAACGTGTTGTCTGTCAGATAAGCAGTAGTCACTTGATTGTCTAGCGAGAGACACTTGGACACTGTCTTCGCGGAGAGTGAATAATAGGCGGTGAATATCAGACACAATCGGTGAGAAGTACTCAAACTTCCCGATCAAACGGATAGCAGATGAACATGTAGTGAATACACAAACCGATGTAACGGCACGTTGAAGTGCGAATGATAGTGACTCTCTGATGGAACAGAGTACCGCTTGTGAATATGTCGAGTCTGGGTGGAGAGAGAACGATGATTCACCCACACACGTGTCATCAGCGAATGCCGAGAAAGCAGCGGTAGCTGCACCGGGAGTTTTCATACTTTCGGTCAGAATTATTAAGTCGGCGTTAAACGGAAGTTGTGATACTTTAATTCGATGTGCAGGATGTAGCCGATCATAGTAGTCTATCTTCGGTTCTATGGAGGCATAATCGATCGTAGAGTCGAATGAAGTGGAGAGTCGCAAAATCACGGGAGCAGCTCTTCTGTTTATGCTAACACTAGCAGCTAATTGATTTATACGGACAGCGATCGGTGTAATCGCTATCAAAACAAAGAGATCATCAGTCGGAGCCGTACGATACGCTTTAGCTATACGGATGACTGCGAAATGTTGAACGGAACGCAGTCGTCTGATATTTCTGTTATTAAGGGCTCTATCAATCTATGCCGGTATTGCGTATAATAGCGCAGGTTCCACAGCAGAGCGGTAGATAGTCGCCATGGACTTGGAGCCAATGCCCCAATAGCGATGGGAAACGAGAGATAGTCTTGCGATTACTTCTCTAGCCTTTGCTCAGGCATAGGTGACGTGATCCACAAAATTCAGTTTTCTGTCCAAAACGACTTCGAGATATTTCAAATTTGATTGGCAGTGAATAGGATCCGAGCCAAGACGGATCACAGGATATCGGGTCTCATTGCCTATGTATAGCGCTTGAGATTTAGTTGCACTAAACGTGAGATTAAATCGATGACTCCAGTCGGTGAGAAGATGCATCGTTCTGCCGATGAGTTGTTCGAGTGCGTTGTGACTCTTTGCGGAAAAGATAATCATAGCGTCATCAGCAAACGCTTGAGGAAACACTCCCTCTTCAAACGGGAGGTCGAAGAACGAATCGAAAATATATTCTGAAAAATGGGGCCAGATGGGCTAACCTGCATTGCGCCTTGCGTCTGCGGTTGTGCTATACTTTGAGTCTCTGTTTCTGCTATTACGGTTCTGTCGGAAAAATAATGTTGTGTTAGAGCTTATAGATTGCGAGGATAAAGCTTGCGTTTTAGCTGTGCTAAAATGTGATGCCTTTTGTCTGTATCAAATGCACCAGAAATATCAAGAGATAGTAATAATACTCTCTGCTTACGGTCGGTCTCCGCGTGGCATTTGCTGAGAGCATTTATAATGGCATCAACTGTTGAACGTTGTGGGGTAAAGCCAAACTGATATGGATTTAAGCGGTGATTGGTGAGCAAGTGCCAGCCTATACGCTTAATCAGAAGGGAGTCGAGGGCTTTACCGAGCACTGAAAGTAAGCAAATCGGTCTAAAGGATTTATATGTGTCGGTAGTATCACTGTTCGGTTTCGGAATAAAGTTTACTAATGCACGCTTAAATGGCTTCGGGAAGCAGCCCATTGACTGACAACGGTTGAAAAACGCTGTGAACTCAGGCAAAAGTAAGAGACTAGCATGTCTGATGATTTTGGCGGAAAGGTGATCGAGGTCGGGGGCCTTGCGAGTGTGCATTTGTTGAATGGCTGCGTCTACCTCTTCCTCACTGAAAGGCAAGTCGTTAGAGGTATTAGGCGGAGTAGAGGCAAACTAACGAGCAATTAATTGTTCCTCAGTTTCGACAGACAGGGAGTCTATCGGATAATATGAGTCCAAAAGTAAGCGGAATGTGTCCGCCTCAGAGGTAGTGTATGTATTATCGAGTCATCTAAGTGACTTAAGCGGGGCTTCAGTCTTCATTTTCAGACGGCACATGCTGTAGACTGATCCGCATGTATCTGAAGCAGACTCGGCGGTACAGAATTCGCGAAAGGAAAGTTCCTTCTAACGAGCAATCAATATTTTGTATCGATGAAACTCAGTCAAATACTCGAGACGATGCAATTCTTTGTCCATTCGTGAATTGTTCATACCTCGTCGGAGTCGCCGGACAAGTTTTCGTTGTGTTGTCAGCTCTTGTGTCCACCACAAGACCGACTTCAAATAGGCCTTTTCCTTGGAATGGACTTGTCGGCAGCGTCTTCGAGGATTTGCATAAGAAGTCTAGCGGTAGTTTCTGCTTCAAGCACCGTTAAAGTGCTAGCGATAGCCTCTGCTAGGCGAGTCTTAGAGGACTCTAGAAGTGCAGAAAATTTGTCCGAATCTGCCTGTGAGAGATTGAATTTACGAGAGTATGAGTGTAGATTACGAGGCGTTGAACATAACGCAATATAATATTGGACGTATCGGTGGTCGCTTAGTGAGTCCTTCGACGAAACTTGCCATGAGTCGGCCATAAGAGATACGAGACCTGAAGTCACGATCGTCAGATCAATGAAGCTTGATTCTCCGTTGGCTCGCACAAACGTAGGCCCATATGTTGAGTCATTGAGACAAAATAGATTAAGCGACTGTATGAGATTATTAATCCGTGTGTCACGGGAGTGCTCATCAGAGTTCCCCCAAGCACCGGATTTAGTGTTAGCATCAATGCCAATGCAAATGTTAGTCGGTCGGAGAGGCTCAATTATGCCGGCCAAAGAATCGATATCCGATTCATTTGAAGGCTGCGGACGATGATATGCCGAAATGAAAATGAGTTTGTCTGTCTGTCTCTCTATTGAGACAACGCAGTGATTGGGGCTAGACAGATGAGCAATGTAATGAACGGAAAGTGAAGAGTTCACAATTGCAATTGCCGCTCGTTAAGAATCTCCCGATGAGAGAACATGAGACATGACCTCCAAGGCTGCCACTTTTTGTTGGAGCACATAGGGCTTTTGAATAAGAAGAATGTCCCACTTATACCGATTAGCTAAATGTGAGAGATGTGCAGATGCGTTCGGCGAGTTATGGAGATTAATCTGAATGATATTCAGTAATGCACTGTGTGCAGTGCTGTTGAGATTAGATGCCATAGTCGTTTCGTTGAAACTCGGCATCTTTCCAGGGCAATAATGATGGACAGTCGTTCGACATAGAGTGGTGATGAACGTCTATATTGGCGTTCTTCGTTCGCAATTTTTCGGCTATGC
The DNA here is from genome assembly GCA_034693365.1 of Liacarus xylariae. Lineage (NCBI taxonomy): Eukaryota > Metazoa > Arthropoda > Arachnida > Sarcoptiformes > Liacaridae > Liacarus > Liacarus xylariae. Next base: position 7,033 of record JAQFXN010000820.1, on the reverse strand, counting down.
AGTTAGCGCACTGATCTTCAGTCTGATCGGTCTTATCAGGGCATTGAGCGTATGAGTGTTCACCCGAGCAGTGGGAGCACGAGAGCTTATGTTGACACTTCCTGGTGGAGCCGTCAGGGAGTTTAACAGATGCGCGATGTCCAAGTCCAGACCAGTTGAAACAGCGCGTGACTAGTATATAGTCAACGATTACACAGATAACCCAGTTGATTCGTAAGCGCTTGATTGCTATAGGGGTCTTTTTGAGAGCCGGAGAGACGTCGAGGACTTCATTGAAACGGTCAGACTTATTAGGATTAGAGTGAAAAATGACTCTAACAGCCGATCGAAAATCGGAATATCGCGATCTTAGCGTTCGTATCGGTTCGTTATGGTTATAAAGAGCGCGAAGCACGTCGTCGTTAGTCATATATTTAGTGATAGAAAGTAACTGCATGCGTGGGTTATGTTTCATTGGCGATTTCATAGCGTAATTAGAGGCAAAAGCTTTGTCCTTAACTAGAGGGTTTTTAAGAGCGATGAGTTCTGATTGGTTTTGGACGGCAATCAGACATTGCCCATCCCGCGACTTGCGAAAGCGAGTGACTCCTATTCCTAGTGTCATAGGGTCTACAATTGATGTGAGGTCTGAGCGGGTCGTTGCCGAGTCCTTATGGGATTTAGGCATAATCAGAAGCGGATAGTCCGTCTCACGAGTCTTCGATTGCTTAAACGGTTTGTTTCGCACGATTTGAGAATTGCGTTTGCTGCGCGTTAGAACTCACCGCATGTTGTGTTACGTTGGCAGCGAAACCCGGGAGAACTTCTCGGGAGAGGCATTGTCTGATGTCGGCGATTTCTTTGCGGAGAGAATCGACTGAGGCTCTTGCTGAGCACTACGCTTTAAGCTGAGCGATCTCGGCTCTCTGATCGGTTGCTATCATGTGGAGCTCATCGAAGAGAGATTTAATCACCGGGCGATGTTGGGTATGGAGACACTTAGACGGTATGTTTAGCATAAGACGTTGAAATTGGCGTTGAATCATAGTAATAGGGTCAGAGGTGTCAGTGTTGATCGCTGTCATAGCGATGAGTTCGGCGTATTCGTCTGTGTAGAGTGGGCGATACTTATCGCCGGTATCTGTTGAGGGCTCCTCAGGCAAATCGAAATGAATAGAGGGCTGTGTTCATGCATTACGCACAGACTTGCGAATCGATGCACCGACTTGCGAATCGACACACAGACTTACGAATCGACGGCCAGACTTGCGAATCGACGCACAGACTTGCGAATCGACGCACAGACTTGCAAATCGACGCACAGACTTGCAAATCGACGCACAGACTTGCGAATCGATGTACAGACTTTCGAATCAAACCACAGACTTGCAAATCGACGCACAGACTTTCGAATCAAACCACAGACTTGCAAATCGACGCACAGACTTGCGAATCGATGTACAGACTTGCGAATCGACGCACAGACTTGCGAATCGACGCACAGATTTGCAAATCGACGCACTGACTTGCAAATCGACGCAAAGACTTGCGAATCAACACACAGACTTGCAAATCGATGCACAGACTTGCGAATCGACGCACAGACTTGCGAATCGACGCACAGACTTGCGAATCGACGCACAGACTTTCGAATCGACGCACAGACTTGCGAATCGATGCACAAACTTGCGAATCGATTCACCTAGTTTGCTGATTAGATTCAAGCAAATGGGTCTATCAATTAAGACTTTGTTCACCAAATATCGCTCTCAGTTGTTCTCACTTCACTGCTAACAATGAGCAGTCAGTTGTTCGGGAAGGAATAGGATGAAGTGGTTCGAGCACTTGAAGCATTCGTCAACTACTCCTACACCGAAAGGTACAAAAGGTGTTCATGAAAATGAATGAATGAAATTTCTATCACTTAGAAAATGAAAGTTGAAAATTCAATGAATATTAATGTGTTTAGAAATTTTATTTAAGTTTAAGTTCAAAACTGAACAATCAAGAAAGGCAGCAGACGTTTAGTATATCTTGAAAACCGATGACGACTTTATTGTTAATGTCAATAGATTTTTGGATACATTACCAGAAATTAAATCATGAATTACTGGTTTATTGTGCGGACATCAAAGGCCTGAAAGGGAGTTGATTAGCAGGCGGTATATGCATAAGCAAGAGATTGAGTTAATCGATGCAGAATTGGTACTATTTATTAGTATTCTGGCACTGAATCAGTGAATAATTATATGAAATATAATGTAAATTCTTAACATGATTATTTGTAATTTTATCCAGTATGTTTAAAAAGTTATAAATTATTAATTAAATAATTGTTATAAAATGTGGCTTTAAATGTACATGTGAACAATGTTTAGCAATCTGGACAATATTTTATAGCAATAAAAGTAAATTTTACAGAATATTACATGAGTATGATTTAATATTATTATGGGGAGGAAATCTCAGTGACAAAATGATAGGGAGTGAATGTGCCAGGCTGGGACCTCTAAATTCTATATTCTAATTCTATAGAAGCAATGCCTAACTCAAGTCAATTATCAAACTTTTGTTATTTTGATTTTTGAAATAAGTGTTGTCTTCTACCACTTGTATGCCATACAAAAGTCATACAACAATTTTGCAAAATGGTCTATCTCTATGACGTTTTAAGAAGATGAAATTATTTTTGAATTTTAACTTTACTACTGTTTTGCATTTTATATAAGATCAGGTGTCGCCAGACTCGCACGTGTCAGCCAGGGGTATAGAGAATAGGTATTTTGTTAAAATTTTGCCAAAAAGTTAGTCCCAAAAGGGTTTTTCCCAAAATTTGAAAAATGCACAGGAGGGAATAATAAAAGAATACCCGTCATGTGTTTTATTTGAAATGAACTTCGAAACACTTTAGGACTATAGTGTCAAATAAATTACTTTAGCATGTAGAAAAACTTTGTCGTAGAACTCTACTCAAATTGGATTGTTTAAATTATTTTTGAGTATAATAATTGATTTGTAAAACAAGTTTATCAAAATAAAAATATTATTATTATTTTCATATTTTTTTATTTTTCAATCTGAACAATTCTTTCAAACATTCATTAATGTTGAAAAATTGGAATATAAAATTATATTATACAGTACTTTGTTGAACATTACAAGAAATATTTTTCTAATTATGTTGTTTCATGTTTATATTCAATTATTAATTATTTGAAGAAGAATATTAATTTTTGAACCTAAATTGCAAACAAAGTTTATAAATATCACCATTTTCTTATTTATAAACAGTTATAACTTCAAGTACAGCAAAACAATTCGTAATTTTGCACATTAATAAAGTTTATACACGATTTTAGTTGGCTTTGTAGTTAACAACTTGAGCATTTAGTCTATCATAATGTCTTGGAAATTAGTCCTTGCAAGGACATTTTTCACTATTTATATTATTCATTCATTCATACATTTTCATGAACGCCTTTTGTACCTTTCGGTGTAGGCGTAGTGGCCGAATGCTATGCGTCAAGTGCTCGAAGCACTTCGTCCCACTACTTCCAGAACAAGTGACGAACTCATTGCTATCAGCTCTGAAAAAACTTTTATATTATTAAATAAAGTAAAAACTGTACTCATGCTATACACAAAAGTCTAACGCAAATGAATTCAGAATTCCCAAAATTTAATGACAGATATACAGTACAGTGTGATATGTGTAAAAGTGATACGATATTCTAACTAGTTTAAGATTTATTCAAAGAGTATAACATAATACCCTAAATTATTTCGCCCAAATGATCACTAGCAAAAATTTTATAATTTTTTAGAAATTTTAATTAAATTGTCTTTACTGTATGCAATAAATCATCTTTATCAATTTAAATTCTATTTATAATTTACAGTTTGCTATTGTATTAAAAATTCTTCTTGAAATACTTAATATTTAATTACAGTCTTCCAGATTTTAGAAGTTCCAGAGAAATGCTTGATTCTTACTAATTAGCTTTGAGTTTTTATATTTACACTAAACTAATAATTCAATATAATATTCAGAAGTAAACTGTTAAACATTTGTAGCTTGTAAGTTTTATTGAAAGTTTTTATGAATGTTATTATGAAATTACATTTTGATAAATTCATAAAACCTTAAATATTAAAACTGGTTTTCTCACTGTCCAGTTCTTACCCCGGACTGGACACTGTCAGTAGAAATCAAAAACTGGACGTCTGGTCAGTCTATTTCAACAGCTTGTAGTGAAATCTGATAAGAGTTAGAATATATCAATTTTACACATTGCAGACTATAGGAGTTAATCTAATATTCGAGTAACTTTGTCTTTAAACTGATCCACTTTTCATTACAATTAGATTATATTTGCAATATAAAAAATATACTATTAATTATTTCTGATTAGCTGTTTATCGTATATTACAAAGTAACTATTTTGTTTGTATTTTACCTTGTTTTCTTCACAAAAAAATGTTCCCACTTAATTACGTTAAATTAAAGTATTTTAGATTGTTATTTAAGTTCCATTTTATTTATCTTTAGGGAAAAGGCGACTCAAGGAGCTATTTTACATGGAAATTTACATTTACATGTAGCTCCATTTTGTGTGGGCATTCTAATGGGTTATATAATATACAATTATAAAACGATAAATATCAACAATGTAACTATTAAAGTTATTATTCATATATACATTCATTTATTTTATTTTTATTAATTTGATTTCAGACATTAAATATAATTTTATGGATTTTGTCAATAATTGGCTGTTTATTATCAATTCTATATGTTTATACATTTAATAAATATAATCCTCATATACCTAAAATCATGCTGGCTATTTATGCTGGTTTACACAGAACTATTTGGACAATATGTGTTTCATGGATTATCCTAGCTTGTCATTACGGGAAAGGAGGTATCTATATAAAATAGATTAATTTTAATTACAACCTATTCTAGCGCTGCTGTTTTATTCAAATCTATTCAATTATATGCTGCAGAGGTAGCCAAGGTCAGTAGAGTCAGGGGTGGTATTTTGAGAAAATTTCTAAAAAAGTCAGAGATGTATAAATGTTTAAAATATGATAAATACATAGAGGGAGTAAGATAAAAGAAATACAAACGTTGTACCCACAACGCAAAATGCCAGGGGGATATTTTGGAAAATCTCAACCTCAGAGTATATTCAGGCTATTTTAGCAAATATTGTGCTGCCTCTCTCATGCGTTCATATTTCATTTTTTAATAATGTTCTACTACGTTTTTAAATTAGAAAACATACTTAGCTAAGAGATAGCTAAACTCAAACTAAAAATAAATTATAAAGGTTTAAGTTTTCTTACTTTTTATTCAATTCACAACTTTTAATTTGAACCCAAAGTGTGTATTTATGGACATATGTTTCGATCTCTAAGCGAGATCATCGTCAGCATAAAGACTAGACACAAGTGAACTGACTTGTTGCTTACCATCAAAGCAGACGAGGAGAGAAGTTTCGGATCAAATTGCACAATAAATTAGAGCTCTAGGATTAGATGTTCCTTACAGTTTGAGAGCAATATATTTTAAATATTTTGCAAACATTTTCTGTTTCACTATTAGCTGTGCCACAGAAATGTGCCACAAAAATTGTAAACCATGAATCTAATTATAAAGCTAGAAGATTTTTAGAAAGTTGGAAAATAGAACAGTACAAACAAAATAATAGTTTACTTATGAATGACCAGCAAAATTGCCAATGTTGTGTTCCGACACAATACCTAAGTTTACTTGATTAATTTATAAAATTTATATACTTTATATACATTATGAATAAATTACGAGATGTGCTACAGAGGATCGGCTCTCATTGAGATCTAGATTTTCTGTGGAACAGTTAATAGTGAAAAAGAAAATGTTTGCAAAATATTTGTATAAAGTTTAATATAATAATGACATCAATAATAGTATAGATTTAGTTAAAAGTATTAAAACAATAGAGAAATTGGTCTCAAAAACATTTATATGTATTTCGAGAAACAGTGAGAATATGTGTCGGAATATAGAAGTTATGCCAGAATTGCATTCAATACAATCACAGCAATTATGAGTTTATTATTTCTTAAAATGACTGTCAGTCCTGGGATTCAATCAGTTTTGTGTAATTTTCTATATTTATTCATCAATAGAACGGGTGGTTCGGCTATATTTGCAATTTCCAAATTATTTATTTCGAATGAATATTTAAATGCATTTTCAATTCATATTTTTAAAAAAAAAATTTGATTCCAGTTATTATATAAAGTGAAGATCAACTTTGTTTAGACTTCTGAAACTTACAGTATATAACAGAACTTCTATTTAAATAATTAATTCTGTGCGGGAATTGTGCTCTCAGCCAATGATAACCCAAAGAGTGTCCAACATTTGCAGCTGCATTTGGCATTTTATAATTGTCAATATAAGTGTTAATTACATTTATGTCTTCTTATATTCAAATGTATTCTATTCTTGTGATCCAAAAGACTTGATTTTCTATAAAAAATTTTCCGCAATTATTTAAATCACAAACAAATGGTTTTTCTCCTGAATGTATGCGTTTGTGATCTAATAAATGATGACTCCTTTTGAAGGTTTTATTGCATTCTTTATAATCGCATTTGAATTTCCTTTCATTCAAATGAACACATCTTTTGTGTTGACTTAATTCGTCTTTACGTTTAAAAGTTTTTTCACATTCATTCCAATCGCAAACAAAACTTTTAATATTGAAATGAATTAATTGATGTCTTTTGAAACTATTTTTCTATTTAAATGATTTATTATATGAAATGAAATCACATTTAAATTGTGTTTCATTTGAATGAATTAAATGATATTTTTTCAGATAAAACTTGTTTTTTGTTTTATATTCACATTTAGGCCAAAAACACTTTAAATAATTAATATTCAAATGAGTTTTCTTGTGATTACTTTTAGATTTAAATCGTTTATTGCAGTCATTGTATAGACATTTGAATTGATTTCGACTGAAATGTCCGACACTTTCTTCACTCATATCTATCC
>JAQFXN010000819.1:0-18426 GCA_034693365.1 Liacarus xylariae | reverse complement strand
GATCGGATAGAAAAAATTTTGAGTTCGGATCGGATCGGATCGGATAGCCTTGAGAAAAAAGTCGGATCGGATCGGATCGGATAGTTAATTTTGTATCCGATTTGGACCTCTAACTCTAACTATAGCCCTAACTTTAATTTTAATTAAATATTCTCTTATATGTATAATTTGAACTCATTGTGTACATGTTATAAAACATGTTCAAATATTTTTGAAAAATTCATAGATGGCGTTAGTTGTAGTGAAATGAAAGATTTTTTTGGGGTGAAAGATTCATGAAACTTTCGCGAAACTTTCAGTTGAAAGTTTCACAATATTTCACTCTTTGCAGCCGTAGTAGTTATTCTAAAATTGAGGATTCGCTGTATTAATTGTTTTTTGACTCAAAGTTTATATCGATATTCGGTAATACACTCGAAATGAAAGTCAATTAAGAATTTTATAGTCGATATTATACTTTATATAATCTAAAATATCGTCGATTCAGTTATTCATATATTCGAGAGTCATATCTCAATCAAATAAAGAATATTCTGTTCTGTTTAAGGAATTCAAATGGAAATCATTTATCTGTCGCCGAAACTACTTTTCCTATATTTTTATTTACAAATGTTTAAACAAACTCTTCGCAAACAAATGTCATTCCCTTTTTAATTATAAAGTTTCTGCTATAAAGACCTGTTCCATAGATAATAAAGAATTATCTCTTCCTAAATGTAAATCCGAATCATATAAAAATACAATATTTTATTCTGGTGCTCTTTATAATAATTTAGATATAAATATACGAAAAATTGATTGTTTTAACACTTTTGTAAATACTTTAAGAAAATTATTTTGTTTTTAATTTAATTTATTGTATTATATTTGTTGAGACGTACTCATTGGAAATCAGCCCTAGGTGGAATGAACAGCGTCTTTAAATAACAATCAATTCATTTCATGAAATCATCTATTATTAGAATCTATGATATTTGCAGAATTGCGTTAATATTACAACTCAACAGATGTCACACTATCTCTAATATACACTAATACTGTATTATAGAATACAAGTGCTCTTAAATATTTGAGAAATAATACAAGAATATTATTGTGTGTGTACTGTATTTTAAACAATACTCACTCATATAATACACTAAATATCCAGTTTTGTCATAACTTTGATTTTATTGAATCCACTGGTGTTTAGAAACCAATTGAAGGCATAAATCAGTTCATTTGATGCGATTTAATCCAAAGATTTTAAGCCAAAATCAAAGGGAAAATCCACAAAAATTCAATCCTTAATGAAATGCAACAATTTGTGACATTTTTGGCTCATTTAGTCTTATTTTTTAAAAATAATTTATTCATATTTTAGTTTAATTTGAAATAAAATCAAACACTTGTTCTAAAAATTTCATTTTATTTTAGGCAAAGAAAACATTCAAAGAGTTATTAATTGAGTGCAAAACTAAGTTCGGAAACAATTATTTTTTCTTTGTCGGAGCGGAAAGTCCAGCGCCGGCATTGAATTTGAAGAGAATAATGTCCCCGTCCTCTACCGTATAGGTCTTTCCCTGTTGTCTGTATTTTCCTGCGGACTGAATGACAAACATTTTGATTAAAGTATAAAAAATGCAAAACTGTTTGATCGCATACTTTGCAGGCATTCTCAGAGCCCTCCTCTTTGAAGTCATCGAATTTCATCACTTCAGCCATAATAAAGCCCTTTTCGAAGTCTGTGTGTATACGTCCGGCCGCCTGAGGGGCTTTCGTGCCTTTCTTTGTGTCAAACATTAAATAAATATTTATATTTTGTTTAAAATCAGAATTAATTCATGCAATACTTGTATAGTCCAGGCCTTGACCTCATCTTTGCCGGAGGTAAAGAAGTACTGGAGCTGTAAAGCTTTGTAACCCGTTGTTATAATTCTATCCAAAGCACTGAATAATATATTTTAAAAATAAAAACTAATAAAATAATTTTAATCAAATAAAAGAATGACTGAAAGAAAAACTCAATTAATTTTTGGACCAAAATTAGGTTTTTGTAAAAAAAAGTATAAATATTTGGGAAAACTTTTTATCGTATTTTTCACGTCTTATATATAATGATATACTTTAAAAGTTAGATAATTATAGATTTGGTTGGATTTGACTTTTAAAATATAAGTTAAAAGAGAATTCAATTCAATATACAATTTATAATCAATAAAAAATTGATTTTAATGATAGACAGAGAAAATAAATAAAAGAATACGAAAACAAATTCTAGATTTCATTCGTTTGATTTGTTTTCAGAAGAAATGCGAAACAAGTAATGAAATTAAATAAAGCAATAAATAAATAGATTTTCTTTAGTTCTGATCACGTTTTGTGAGTCTAATAAACGATAGAATTAAGAGTAAAAATAAATCGAATCCAATGTAAAAAAAAAGTTTAAATGCATTTGTGTTTCGCAAAATCTATAGAAACCCAAAGTGAAACTAAGCCTTAATTATAGGGTAAGCGATGAGTAGAGCAGCGAAAGAAGCAGTAAATCACTGGTGCCGTCATTGGAATCATTCGCGGAAATGCGCTCACAATTGCATCCATCGCTCAAACAGACATTAGATAGAGATTCGGCACAAAATATCGGTGCTCTTCACGAAAGGCTACCGAAACAACTCTTTCTTGAGAGCACTTATCAGACATTTCGCAATTGAAAGAACTCTAGAATTTGTTATTTCTTTAATTATTACAAACAGTTAAGCGTCGGAGCGGTCAAGAGTTGGTGATTATATATAGTTAATCATAAAGCAGTTGCGCTATAATTATCGATAAAAACATTTATTCTTTATTGAGAAGGAAGTGAGGGAAGCAAAGGATGGGAGAGAGGGTGAGGGCGTCTCACAGTTGTTCTTTTGTTTTGATCCGAGAAATACTAAACTATTTCTTTAAATCATTGTTTTATAAAAACAAATCAAACAAAGTCTGAATCGTGTCTTAAGACTTGAAACTCATTCTAAAGAAAACAAAAAATTTAAACTAAAAAAATTCAGGAAAACCAAACAAAACAAGGCTTTGAAATGTAAACCTAAAGTATTTGATTCCGAACAAAGTTATCGCTGAAAGTGAATGACAAGCGTTTATAATAGAGTTAAGTTTGGATAATAGAGAGATTAGTGGGTCATCTCTCGTCTCGTCTCTAATCTTTTGGACTAACATTGAATCGAATAAAAACAGTTTCAAAGCTATTATAATAACACCAATAATAATGTGAAAGAAATGTTTTGTGAATGAAAGCCAAAGATTAGACCATATTTTGCACACTTTGTTAGAATATAATAATGGATTTGGACTTAACGTTACGATTGTGTGAAATGTCAGAAAATTAGAGCTTAAGTATAGCTCAGAGAATAAATGCTTATTTTTGATTCGATAATAAAGTTCTGAAAAATTATAGAACAAATGAACACATGTTATGCAAATAAGTGAAGGGAAAGGGAGGCAATCGATATAATAGTACATAATATCCAACTATATATACACTCACTGTATAATCGATTCAATAGAGTTTTCGCAATTCAACCCAAATATAGATATAGTTTTTGAGATTTTTATATTTTTATTTGCGATTCAATGAATTTATGCAAACCTTTGAGTTTTGTTTTCCTCTAAAAATCTTTGTTTGTCTTCTGGACTCATAGAAATCAATTTGTTTTCGAGAATACCACTGAATGGTATGACAGCAGCCCCGGCATCGTTAGCGTCAATCCATTCCTTCATTTTGATGAGCCTTTGGATTAATGCGAATCAAATTTAATGCAATAATTGATTTAATTGTGAAACACAATGCCATCAGTGGTTCAAATGACTCATTGGTTGACACTTTGACCCCAACAGAGGCATAGCTGTGACACTCATTACAAAGTTATTAGAGTTGGAAACATGACTCTGAATGGCAATAACGCCAATCATATGGCAAACAATATTAGGTCTCGAATAACAAAAGCTTTCATTAATACCCGAAGGAGTTCTCCAATGACTGCAATAACCGATTCATTAGAGTTATTGCAATCAATGAGCAGATGTTCACAAATATCAACTATAAAGGGGTTAATAGAGTACAACTCAATCATTAATAATAAGCCTAATAACTACTGACCACTTGTTCTTCTTCCGAATGTAGTCTTTTTCAGACAAATTAATCAAATATATCATTGGCTTTGATGTGAGGAATAAGTGTTTGTTTAAGACTTCGATCTGACAATAGATGCAAAAGAGATTCAATAATAGAAACTATTTTTATGCAATAAATTCAACAAAACCTCATTTCCATTCCATTCCCCAAATCTAATGTGTTTCTTCTCGTCCACTAATAATTGCTTTATTTTACATAAGATCTCGTATTCGAGTTTGTCTTTCTTATCACCCCTTAAGACAGTTTTGCCCAACTTATCGATTGAAGCCAGCAGTTGGTCCTCGTCTTTAAGCCTCAGCTCTTCGTTTATAATCTCAATATCTCTGACAGGATTGACGTCTCCCTCCACGTGAATCACATTGTCGTCTTCAAAGGCCCCTAAACCACAACAAACATAAAAATCCAATAAATGCTTTACTACTGCTTTACGCGTCAAACTTAAGTCGTGGCCAAATGTATCGAACACTTGACTTTAATATTTATTATTTTTTATATTTCATTTTCGATACTTTTTTAATTAGAAATACAGCGATTATTAAATAAAATAACAATGCAACATTACTGCACTGGGCGCGGAATGATTTTTGGCAATATTAGCATGATAATTGATCACAGTTAATAATGAGTAAACCACGGAATAAAAAGCTCGTATGAAATCTTATTAATGCACGGACTGATCAGTAATAATGAAAATATGATCATGAAATAAATCTATTGATTTAGAAATTTGCCTACAGTGAAGCATATAAACAAAGATTTATTTAAAAAAGTAAGGAATTAATAATGTATAAGTTATTAGAAAATTTATTTGTGACATGCTTTTATCCCTACATATAAAATATATATTATACACACTTAAATTAAAAATAAAATTGTGTTCTTTGGAATTGTATTTATAAATATGTTCAACTGTATGCAAATTTCTAAATTAATAGATTTATTTCACCATCATATTTTCATTATTACTGATCTGTCCGTTCATTAATGAGATTTCATACGGGCTATTTATTCCGCGTTTACTAATGAGTAAAGAGCGGAAAAAGTATTGATAAAAACTGATTTGCTATTAAGACATTTATGAAAAATTCTTATTTTATGTTAATATTAATTTAAGTTTTAACTCCTAAATGAAAATCCTATTTTATGTTTAATATTTTGACGACAATTCATAATTGTCGTCAAAATATTAAACAAAGACTAAATCTAATCCACTTGTCTAATCAAAAGAGGTATTTTAAAAGATTTAATATAACTCTCTAGTGATTGATTGCTTTTGTAAAATGAAATATTTATTTAATTAAAACTCGAATACTTTCAGTCCACAATTGGAATCTTCTCCAGGATAGTAATAAATAAATAAAATGATTGTTAAATGAATTCTAATATGAAAGAGTGTCCGTAAAAAGATACCCTTCAATTCAATTATTGTTTTTGTTTACAAAACTCAATGCATAAGATAGTGCTTGTGTTCTGATTTACAGTTCTGCGCATTAGTGAAGGGGATCCTTTTCCGGACACTCTTTCATATAGTTTTGTTTACTATTGAATATTTTTCTATTAAATAATAATTTATTTTTTCTATTTCTTAACACTAAAGATTATATTCAATGTTGTAATAAAACTATGTTTCATAGTTTTTCATGAATGTGCTAACTGCATATCAAATTCTAATTCATTAGATAGCACAAAGACATAACGCTCTAAGAATCAAAAGTTTTTATCAATTTTTAATTCCGCTCTTTAATAATGAGTTAATCAATACAAAATTTAACCAATTAACCTTAAAGTATTTTGTCAAGTTTTAAAATGAAAAACCGATTTAAGTGATTTTGTTTAAACATAAAAATACAGGGGCAGTTTGACAGTATTGAATAGAATAGAATAGTAGAGTTCAAATTATGGATATTTTCTTAAAATCTTAAAAGGAATAGGGAAAGATAAATTATTTCCAAGCAAGTAAGAAGGCTTTTATTATTGCTATTGCATAACTGAGCGATAATTGAATTTATTAATTATTGTATTTATTTAATAGTTTCTACAAATTTTCAGTTTTGGAAAAATTACAGAATATTCTGCTAATTCTGTGGAATTTCGATTAATTTCAGTTGTAATTCGTTAGAATGTCATATCTGCGTTAATTCGGGGTAAGGCTTACAAAAGCTTTTTAGACAGTTTCTTTCATAAGCTAGGATCATGTTTGCATAAATAATGCAGGTCAAGGATGTCGAAACTTCAAAACGGCAGGGGTTATTTTTCGGAGAGAGCCTAGAGAGGGGGGTACTTTGAAACTGTCAAAATCTTGCAGAATTTCACTAAAAATGACGAAATTTAACAGAATTTCGACTAATTCTACAAGAATTTAACATACAGAACTGGACAGAATATTCAGGAGTAGCCAAGGGGGTATAGCCTAAATACCTACTCCGACTGTAATTTTGCAAAATAGCTCCTGATATTTTGAGCCCCAGGTAATTTTTTACTTTACTCCCTCTTGTATTTCTCATATTTTGAGGTTGTGTATACCCTTTGGCATTTTGAAAAAACTTTATACCCCCTAACTCGGCCGACATTGGCTTCCCTGATATTCAAAAAATTACTGTGAGGGGTACCTCGCGGAGAGCCTATAAGGTATTGGGCCAAAATGCCAGGGGTTATTCAGGGCTGGGCCCATCTCAACATGCATGGTGCAAGTTCAAAATTTGGAGAAAAACTAGAGAATTTTTGCAACCGAGTAAGTTTTCATTGTTAGTAATACTACAGTAATATGATTTGGGGATAATTTGTCTATAAATATAGAAATGTTTGCGCTTCAGAATTGCTTTGACAAATGAGTTCATTAACGGTTCCATTCTTTTAGCATAATTTCAAGAGTTTAGAAAAAAATGTCTCTAAAATCATATCATTAAATGAGAAATCATTTATTGAGTAAAAAGTAAATGATTCACAAGTTGCATTTTAATTAATTTTAATTTTTACTAAAATTATGTGTTCACTCAAATGTTATATTTCTTTTATAAACTTTGGCACAATTTAAAGAATTTCTAAAAATTAAATAAATCACAGAATAATGATTTCGGTTTATATAATATTTGAGCGCAAAATTCATTTTTTACACTAAATCCTATTTTTAGTCATGATCAAAATTAGTAGTAATATTTAGTTTAGTTTATTTTCATGGAAAATGTATTCTTCAACAATGGATTGTATAAAATTAATTCTATTTTTGTCCCTTTTAATAATATTTTACTTAAATACTGTACTAAAGAATAAGACTCTGAGTATACCTCACATATCTTTAATCTAACAGTTTGTCATTTATTTGTTGATAAAAAAATTAGTAAATGATTTTATATGTGGAAACATATAATTTTAGATATACTCAATAGACGTTATTGTTTATTCTTAATCTATATAGTTTAGTGAATATTCCAAATGCTTAGCGCTTTAACACCTATATATTTCCCCGGTTACTGGTCATGATTCATGAATCGTTAGTTTTGTTGAACAGATTCATAACTTTTTTTTAAAAAAAAAGTTGTAAACAAATGTGTAAAGCATTTAAAAATGGATACAATTAATCGATAAAAATTAACAAAAATGAAAAGATTAAACAGATATGAATCAGAGCTATAATTATTGCGTTGGGTTTTGAAGCAATTAAAGGCAACACATATTTATTGGGATTCAATACAATAGTAGAGTGGAATACAATATTTCATAGGATTTAATACACCCTCTCTTGCCTTCGAGTCGTAATTTGACAGAACCTATAATTTCGTGAGCGGACAGTAAGAGATGGATGACATTTGAGTTTAGAGAGTGTATCACATCTAACATAGAAGAGAGCAATCATTTGTTATAATCGAGTTTGAGTGCTGTGCTCTTCCAAATATAAGTAATGGTCGCATATATTCGGCGGCGATTCAAACGTTACTTTTATGACTAACTACTAAAACGTGTTATCCTTTTCTTTGCGTTTATTTTACTTTCTTTCAAACTTTTATTTTTCAAAAGAAATATTTCTTTTTTAAACCAGACGTAACTCAAGTGAACGCAATTCTCATTTTTCTTATGCCAACTCCGATAGTCAACTCCACCCATATCTACATATTTTCATTTAAACCCAGACATAACAGACATTACTTCTAGAGTTTGATTGACTAGAAATTGATCAGAAGATCAATTGGAGTCTAAGACTATTGGAAACACAATCTATTCATATATCGCTACTGAGTTCTCGTTAAACTGTTGGCCAATCACTTCAAACACCCAAATAAGCAAACGTTCACTTTTTATATAAAACCCCAATATATCAGCTAATTATAAAATAATCTGCAAACCTGTCGGACCCCCATAGAGAGGGGTGGTTCAGGTCAGCCCAAACTCTAATATCAATGATATTTTTGGGGAATATTTCAGTCAATATTGACTGTTATTGCGTTCGCTTTAACTCAACGCAAACAACAAAAATCAAAACCAATATCTGAGTCAACACTCGTGTGAAGTATATTATATGCAATAAAAACATTAGATTTTGTTAATTCTAAGACAAATAAACAAATGAAATGTTTTCAAGTGTTTATATGTTTGTAATAAATCAATTTAAATGTGTTTAATATTAATTATGAAAACATAAAATAAAGACTCACTGCAGAGATGAAAGATCGCATCGCAAGCCTTTATGTGGGATAGGAATGCATTTCCAAGTCCTTGTCCTTCACTCGCGCCCTTTACTAGACCTGCGATGTCCACCACATTGAGAAATGCCGGCACTTTGCTATAACACAACAGATCAACACAATATTTACAAATTGCTATCATTTTCGTATTGATGTGTAAATAAGAAGCCAATTGTGTTAAAAGAGGCAAAAGGTTATTCTTTTTATTTGCCTTCGGTTTAGACTTTAATTATAGCCAAAATTGTTATATATTTGAGAATTTCTAAAAATTCTTATTACGAAATGTAATATAATTTAAGTCAAACGCGTTTATCATTTATTAAAGCGAAAGAATTTTAAATGTTTGTTACGTCGAAGAAAACAAACTATTCATTGCCGAACCCAAACCCAAGCCCCGGACCAGCAATTTTCAAAAGCACTCTAACAATAAATAATTATTTGACACTTTGGGAAAAACTAAAGCAATTTGAAACCAGATTTGTTTCGCTATAATTAAAGTATTTTATTTCTAACACATCTCAACAATTAGTCGTTTAAAGCAATCATAAAAAACAAATTATTGCCTAAAACTAATTAATCAATTAAACTAAGATCTAATAAGTTTTTGACTAAAGAATTAAATTTTAAAAATTACATCAACTTTTGATTTCATAAATTATTTTATTGTCTCAAAAATTTATAAAATTAGAATCGAATTATAGTTTGCTTTTAATTAAAATTTAATATTGTTTTCTATAACATAATTGGATAATAGAAGAGAACAGAGAGAACATGAAAATCTCTGAAAAAACAGGTCTCGTCTCAAGGGTGAGCAGCCTTTCAACGCATAACAAAATTACATCCATTTGGTATCACTGATGGCACGAATCAGTAGAAAAATAATAGTTATAATCGAAGTAATAACTGACTGCCAGTATATAAGTCCTAATTTTTACACTTTTTAACTATATTTATATTAAAAATTATAAGTTTCGAGTTTTAATTTAATTTTTCATCCCAAGACATAACAAACAACTCTGGATGTAAATAAGGGATTTATTTAATGTATTTCTTTCAAAATTTGTTTTTGGATAAACTATTATCGGAAAAAAATAAAAGAAAAGTGACTTTAATTAGTTTGTAAGTTATCAAGAGATCAAATCTAAACAAATGGGCTCAGTTTTGGAGTGTGGGGAAAGTGTATTTATACTTGGGGTGAGTTTTAGTAATAAAACTATTGAACATTTTAATGAGATTTAGCTCTAAAATAAGGTATGAAAACAAAAACTATGATGTATTGCTTGTTTTGTAGATCTCATGTGAGATACTCTACTGTTATGTTTTGCTCCATTAAAATGAGAGTCAGTGTTAACGTCGTTGAAGCCAATCATTTATTATTCAGACAAAAAAATATTGATGACCTCCACTCCACTCTACTCTGTCTACACAATGTCTACAAATTGACTTAAAAGTTGTTCCAATAAATAACAATTCCTTTAATTTTTATAACATTTATAGTTAACTAAATTTTATATTTATTTGAAAATATTTTAATTAATTATTATAATTATTACAATTCTATAATAAGTCTATAATTAGAGAAATGAGAGATTAATTATTTATTTCAGAAACTGAGAGAATATCTATTAAAATCAATTTTATAACTTTATATTTAGTTATTAACTATTGGTTACTATTGTTTAGAAAATTATGTTTCGAGACAAACAAAAACATGATTTAATAGTTTTGTGTCAATCGTTTGAATCGCCGAAAATTAATTAAAAATAAAAAACACTTAAATTAAAATTAAGATTGAATTGTGTGGTAATGAAGGCAGTGGTGCTCATCCTTGTTCTGGTAATTGAATTGAAGCACAGATTGAATAGTGTTCACAACCGATAATTAATATTCTAAACTCTTCTAAACGGCTCGAAATTGAATGTAAAACAGATTTGAATTAATGAGTTTGACTGTAGTTCTGAACATAAATTATGAAATATATGTTAAAAATGTCTGAATAAGTATGTATTGAAATATTTGAAGTTCAAGGAAAATAGCTTTACATTCATCAATGTCTGCAACTTAATTGCGACCGATTCTGTGCAGCTATAGGTGACAGCCCTTAATTACATGCCTTATAGATGTTAGCAATTAGTTCAGGAATACTTTTAGTATCAGTTTTTCACTTTTGCAGACTTTCTTTCAATTTATTATATACTATACTATACTATACCTACAATGTCATAGAGCATATCATAGAGGCTGAGAGAGCATATCATAGAGTGAAGAGAGCACTGGGATGTGTGTGGAGTAGAGAAGCGCAGAGAAGTGGTGTTTGAAATGGTAGACACGATCGAAACGAATTACTTATAAATCATTAATGGTTTCGAATCTTTTGTTTTAATTGAGAAAAACTCTTATAAAGAGTGAGGACTAGAGTCACGACCGATGAAAGTGAATCACGACTGAGAAACAGCTGCGGATGTGCTATAAGTGTTAGATTGAGTGCGAGTTTAGATCAGCACTTATTATAAGTTTAAGCTATTCTATCAATAAAATGACAATTAATGTAAAGAAAACGCATTTCTGTTCACTCGATTCAAGTGTTTTAATTGTATTCAGTTTTGAATTCTTAATTAGTTTAAAATTTTTTAAAACTTAAAAATAATTAAATACAATAAATACCTCAATGGCTCAAAGTATTGGCACAAGAAGTCAAATCTGGAATCCGGTACTGGAACTCGACGTACCTGAAAGTTGACCAATAATTATATTAAATTTCTCGCTTTTAATTACAGTAAATAATTTTATGTTTAATAATCTTTAATAAATTAATTCATTGAAATCATTCAATACAAGGATTAAAATATCCAAATAATGTTATATAAGAGAAAGGGCCCACACAGGGGTGTATTTTCGAAAATTACTACAATATGTACTTGAATAATTGAGATAATCAATAGGAGGAGTGACTCAATTGAGCCCACATTCATCCAATACCTTTACTTCAATGATTTTGGAAAATACACTACAATTTTTAAAAACAACTCGATTTTGTTGAGGGAAACTGGTTTAACCAAAAACTATTTTTCAACCGAAAAACTAGTTTTTTAGCAGATAAGTTGCCATTTTACTCGTGGCTATACCCCCTAGGATTTAAAGGGAAAATCCGTCATTTCTCTTCCCTATATTACATAGAAGAGGGGTCGTTATGATACTCCTAATCAATATAATAAATCAGTTTTACCATAAATTAAAGGTCAATTTATTTCCATTTCTTTTTAAAATTGTTAAAAATATCAATAAATTTCAACAGTAATAGTCTTATTTCGAATAGAAAACCGGTTCTTTAGTAAAAAATACTAATTTTTGATACTGTATTGTAACAATAGCTTAAGTATATAAAAAATTTACCCCAACCCCCTGTTAGAGTGGGCCACACCTATAATCTAATGATAATTTCCAAGAGAACTTATAAAATAAATTCTGAAATTTGAAATAAAGAGATATTCATTTGAATTCAGTTAACATAAGTTAATTGTTTTGTCTGAAAAAACATTTGTTGTATTTGACGATTGAGTTAATTAAAAGAATATAAAGCAAAGTAAGAGCGCATTAATGAGTAAATAATTGTTTGATGTGTTGAGCGATTCGTAAATTAACATATTTTCTGATCTCAAGGAAATCGACTCTTATTTTCCTACAATTATTTCATTGGAGTTCAGAACAGAATTTTATATGTTTTTTAAGAAATAATTAAATTCTAATTATATAAGAGAAAGAGAGGGAACGGGAATACAAGATATAAAGCGTTTCTTAAAGAGAAGGCAAAAGAAGAGGAGAAAACACTTTAAGACAGCGAAGAGAAAACAGTTTAACTCAAAGACAAAAATGTTTTCTGAAGGTCAGACCAATTATTGTGTGCACTGAAACACAATCGATTCGCACAGATATTGTAATTTATATTAACTTATATTTTGATATAATTTCATATAAAGAATACAAAGTATTATAAATGAATGAAATCATAAGTCATTTGAATTTCGCTCTCATTTTCAATGTTTAGATAAATAAGGTTTAAAATTGTTATCAAAATAAATGATTCCCTAATTAGATATGAATTTTGATAAATAGATTGAATTTCTAGAAGTGTTCAAAATATAAGACATAATGAAATACTTATTTTCATTCGGATCTATTGTACAAAACGGGAAGTTTTCAGCCGAGGCTTCACTCGATGTCAAGACATTGAAAAACGTGGACTTTCTGTACGAATACAAGCATTCAATCAAATGAGTCAACGGTTGTGTCAAATGAGTGGATAAAGTGTTAAATCCAGAGCTCAGGACTCATACCCGACATTAGGCACTCCAACGATTCCGACCTTAAGATTAGTGGATATTCGGCCCAAAAGTATTGTCTTTTCCGAGTCTTTTGAATCTTTTTTGGGCGGCATTTCATCAAACAATCACTTAATTTATTTATATTTTATTTTGTTTAATAAAATTTAATACAAATTATTGGACGAAATGTCTTAAATATCAATTGTTTTGACTATAAATACAATTAAAATGTGATTAAAAGCCGCAAAAATGGCTGACATTTAGGACAACACGAGGAATGAAAACATAAGGTTTACTATGTTTTGACGCATGCGTTCACACGTGTCTGCAATTATACACAGCAGAGGACTCTTTACTAGACTCTAATGGCACTCGTATTGAAAGATTTAATTTTCCAAATCAAAGAATTTATTCCTAAAGAATAATTCAATACACAAACCCATTGTGGGACTAATTGATTGCTTTACTACAAAAAATAATAATCTGTTAATTCATAAAAAATTAAACAATATTTGGGAGAAATAGTAAATTATTTCAATAGTAAAATATAAATCAACTTATTTCTGAAGAATAAGTTAAAGAATAAAAAGCTTTAGGAAATGTTTGTAAACTATTTCTTCTATAATAATAGTTATATTTGTTTGGTTTTATAATCCTTTCACTTATTCAGTTAGAAATTCTTATAAATTTAGAGATAATTTTGAGAAATTAGAAAATTGTGTGAAAAAATTTTAGTTCAAAAGATTAAAAAGAAAATATTTTGTAATAAAATTTTTATAAAATATAGTTTAGAATAGTTTATATGTTTGTTAATTAGAGGAATAAAAATATAAACTATAAAACAAAGTTTAAAGTTTGATACGAAATCATAAATTCTGATCAAACATGAGATCATAGACCCGATCAGAGGTGCGACTTCTTATTTGGCTGTTTTGGGAGATAATTGCAAATCGTTATAATGAAGATAACTATGACTTCGGGCACAAGCATTACAACGATTACAACGATTTGCATTCATAAAAGAGCGCCATTGGCTCGCATTGCCAGTGAAAATCAGCCTTTAATATGCTGTAGTCTTAGTCTAGTATTTGAGCTAAACTTTTACATATATATGGCATAACATTTAGTTTGTAGTATTTGCAGAGAGTATTGCTGTATTGCAGGTGTTCCTCATGGGTCGGACCAGAGACTAGTAAAAAGTACTCACTTATGAATGCTGTCATCCGGAAAACGGGTGGGACTTGAAGTCTATCAGCTCTGGTAATAATGTAGTCGATTTGGAAGCCTAACTAAAATGTGCGCATTTCGTAGTTTATATCAATTGATGTTTTGTGGAGAAAAGATTGTTTCCACTCATCTATCTCTGTCTGATGTCTGATGTGTGCATTCTTTTCTTCTAATAATTTATTTATTTTTCTTCTCTTTTTATGTCTTTCTTCTAATTTAAATGTGAAATGATTTTTGTAATAATAATTCCATTCAATTGTCTGATTCATTGAAGAGACGCTTCTTTTCTCACTCTTAGACATAAACCGATAATAGATTTAAAAGAAAATAAAAAACTTTTTTCTCTTAATGTTAATAATTATTGCTACTAATGAGGCAATTAAAGCGTTTATGAAATTAAAAAAGTTGTCCAATAAGTGAGAGAGTTATGAGTTAATACTGGAGCTCATCATTAACTAACGGAAGCAATATCTCCGTTCAGTTTAATTAAATCATATGTTTGTAGCTATTTTTCAATTACTTTTAATACTTTAATATTTCAAGCAATTTATTCACGCGAACACTGCCAACAACTTTGTGTCACTTTTCTGGGATTCCATTCTAGTATTTTGTGTTTTGGACTCAACAACTCATAAACACAATTCAATTTTTATAGTCATTTGATTTGAATGTAACGTTTCAGTGGCTTCTCATTCAAAATGCAGGTAAGAAATAGATTTTCATTAACTCATATTTAAATTAGTTATTTTCAATTCTAATTAAGATAAATGTACGTGTGTTTAGTGAATTAAGACTTACAGTATGTGTCACTCCAACTAAACTTTTAAGTGCTTTACAGTATATGTGATGAAAAAATAAAATTATAACCATGTTTGCTCTCAAGTGCTTAAGAATCTTGAATTTGTGTTCTTTAGTGAAAAACATAATCAAAAATTCAGAAAATATTGATTAATAGATGTGATGGCAATGATTCAAGAATTTAATTAGAAATGGGCGCAGACTATAAATGCTTAGGGAAACCATTGGTTAAAATTATTGCTAAACTCATATGAGATCAAGTACTGCAATAAAGTGTAATTTCTATTTTAACGAGTCATTTAAGCGCTATAATTAATCGCTCGTATATTAAAATTATAATTTTCTTCATTTTTAAAGGGATTCACACGAAAAAAGAATTTTCATTAATTTTCAACATTCATGCGAAAGCATTCAATAAATTTTTGCATAATTATAGTTAATATGTTATGTGAGGCGAAAGCGTTTAAAATTTAATTTGTAATCAAAAACTTATTAAATTAATGAACAAAATTCTGTATCGATTAAAATTGAAATTACAATTCTATAATTGTATTTTGGAATTAAATTATTCTCGATTCAATTCATTATGAATTAACATATGACCAAATTTAGATTAATTTACACTATAATCTCAATTAATTGAATTACATTTATTTCAAATAAGTTATTTGTTATTACAGTATATTCAATACAATATAATAAAACATTAAAACTTGGAAATCTTTAAATAGGAGATGATTATTTTCCATTTGCTAGTTAGTCAACTAGTCCTAATCATTTTTAAACTAAATTTGATTTTTATCTCAAAAAACCTAGATTATTTTTGAAGTTCTTGAAAGAAGCTTATTTGTTTTGACAACCTGATATTCTTTTACTTGACCCTCAATCGATAGAGTAATTATCCGTCACCATTTCCATTTTTTTGTTAAGTAAAGGGATGTGGGAGGGGGTATAGCCCGGAATACCCCCTCCACTAGGAAAATTTTTGGTTAACATTACGTCTCTCGACAAATATCCCTAAACTGAGATAAACGAGAAAAAAGTGGGAGTTAAGCCTAAAAATTGAAGAGAAGCCAAAATACCCCCTGAAATTTTGGACCTTCCACGTCCCTGGTTAATTACTAGGTAGAATGATAATTGTACACTGAACTCCTTTAAAGTTTTGACAGAACAATTATACAGGATTATTCAAAAATCTTCAAACCTCTATATATACTACAAGAGGTTATCTCTAAAAATTTTAGCACTATATCAAAGGTAAGAAAAATAATCTTTAACTGAATAATGATTTTTATTTCTCTGCCTTTGACAGAGCTAAAGGATTAAAGGATAATCTCTTGCAGTATATATAGAGGTTTAAATTTTTTTGAATAACCCTGTATATTTTAAAAAATATTCTAGCTGCTACCTCTACAATGTACAGTATCATTTTTATTTGTGACACCAAGCTTGGGTAGGAGGAGATGAATTGTTTTGCCAAAATAATTACAACAGCAATAAAAGTTGCATCAATTTTGTATAATTTTTCACTTGAGATTCACTAATATTTTTATCCAAATACTCCCCTCCATGTTCTCGAAGGCAGTTTAGGAATCTTCAAAATCTTTTAGTGACTTCACTTTCAAATAGTTTAGGATCGAATACTATATTTGTATCAAGCTCAATTCATCTTTAAATTGTTTAAATATTCCTTAAGAGATTCAAATATAAAACAATCCCAAAAGGAATTTATTTATTTTAAATTAATTATAGAAGAATTAAATGCAAATAAATTGTATTTAAATATTTGATTTTTAAATTTTGATACTAAACAAAAAAATAAAATTGAATTTATATTATCTCTATATATAATTAATATATTATTTCAAGAAATTAATTGCAAAACTAATCGTAAATTTTGTTTTATATAAAAATTCTTTTCTTATTATTAATAAAAACAAAATATATATTAAATTCTGTTCTGATTTGCAATGTATTTAGTTTTGACATTATTTTCTTAAATCAAAGCATACAATCATAAACTGAAATCTTATTAATCACTCCAATTCATGGTTCACACCCTTATTTTGATACAAGACATTCGATATCTTATAAATTATAATTTGTGTGCGAAGTATAATAAATGACAATAAAAATGATGTTTAATAAACACAATTTGTCTGTTTTACTTCTCTTATCTAAATCGCTAATAACTAATAATATTTAATTTTACTTTTTATTCCATTAAAAGATTATTGTTTTAGCAAATAAATGATTGACAGTTATTGTTCAAAAGTATTGCATTATAGTCCCCAACAAAAACTAAAAAAAGCCTCTGGTTTTATGCTATGTTCCAATTTTTTTTTTGTTTAATTTTTTTTAAGTTATTATAAATATTAATAACTTTTGGAATAATTTCTTTAATAATGAGAAATTCTATTAATAACTAATTAAGAGTATGTTGGGAATACAAAAATATATCCTAGCTAAAATACATGTAAATTTCATGATATTCCATATAATTTTTAGAGATAATTGAAGACCATTCTTGTGATTGTATGATGTAATAAATGTAACTTTAAAACTTTGATTTAAAATATTGAATCCCCGAGATTGAAATTTAAATTAAATTTTACGAATTTGTTTTCCCTGAGCTATAGAAAACTTTAAACCAAGCCTTTGCAAAAATAAGTCATAATTATAATTATTAGATTTATGCTCAAGTTAAATTGGGCGGGCACAGGTCAGAAATCCCTTAAATATCTATCACAAGTATATGTTGTTACTAATAAATTATTAATTAAACACTATTTGGTAAATAAATTATTGAAACCTTAAACAAATTTGTTTACACTTGACTTCAAGTCTAATAATTGAATTTATGAATAATCATTTCAATTGATTATTAATCAGAGATATCCCTATTAGAAAGCTATATTGCATGAGATATTTGATGCAGGGAAATTTCACACAGTGATTTTTCTTTACTCTATAAAGCATATTAATACTAATTATAGTTATAATTATTTATTAAGGTCATATTAATTAAGTAAATGGTATTGCCAACACGACTCTCTATAAAAGAAAATATATTGTTTAAATTCTAAATTCGAACTCTAATATTAAGTCATTAAATGGAAATCTAATGAAATGATTCTCAGACTTTAAAAATTAATAAATCTTTAAATATATATAACAGAAGTGTTTAGAAAAGCCATAAAAATGTCTTAACAATGGCTTTCGAAACAATGAG
>JAQFXN010000818.1:0-18427 GCA_034693365.1 Liacarus xylariae | reverse complement strand
AAAACTATTTCTATTCAAAAGTCATATATTTATTCAAAATCTGTTATCAAAAGATTAACTTTAATAAAAATTAATCCCTTAAATTCCTTGAATTATTTAAATGAGAACGTTCTTAAGGTCTTTACTCCTCCCCTCCCCTTCGTTCGCACAAGTTCGCTTTGGTTGACACCCCCTCCCCCAAGTGCGAACGTAATATGTGAACCGCCCCTAAACCTTAAATACTTTATTTAAAAATTATTAAGAGATTAAACATTACTGATTATTAAAGAACGGAAGAAAGAGAACAACAATTGGCTATTTTGCGCGAGTTTAAGGATTTTAATTGATTTCTAATTCTACAGTATTTTAATATATTAGAACAACAATTAAGCAATTGATTCAATTTCTAATACATTTCAATTTTTATAATAAATAAAAATTAAATTATTGTAAATATTGGTCATGTTTGGGTATTAAGCAAATTAATATTAATTTTTTTACTATTAAATTGCATTAAAATAAAATAATACATTAGATTTTAAAAAATAACTCTTAAAAACTCCGGTTAACTTATATTTTTATTAATTTTTGCAGAAATTTTAGACAAAATACTAGTTCTAATTCTTAAATAAATATTTCAGCTCAAAATCACAGGATTAGCTAATAGTTTTTGGCATTTATTCAATTAGAACTATTAGAAATGGAATCAATTGCTTAATTGGTGTTCCAATATATAAAAATACTGTAAAATTAGAAATCAATTAAAATCCTTAAACTCACGCAAAATAGCCAATTGTTGTCCTCTTTCTTCCGCTCTTTAATAATTAGCATTTGCTTCTATGGGATAACTGTTGTATATTCTGTATCAACCCTTACCGCTGAGAGGGATATGATATCCCATGTTTAATTGATATTAATTTCACTTATTAATTATGCATGCTCATTTTATTATTTCATTTTTCCGTTTGTTTCTAATATCATCTCAATGTCCACCAAATGCTAAGTTTTGCAATACATTACAACACAAGACATATATATTAGAATTTGAAGGAATTGATCCGACATTTGATAGATTCTTGTAAAATAAAAACTTTGAATTCTTTAAAGAATTTCTTTTGAATATTCCGGACATTCATTCCAAACATGTAAACCCCTATTGATATGTATACGTGATTTGTGAACAACTCTAGTGTTTTGTATGAAATGTGGGATTCATTTGAAAGTTTAAATCAAATTATTTTAATTTAATTTTTGATTTAATATTTGAATCGCTTTTCGGAGGAAATGATTAGAGAATTGAGCGCCAGTTCTACCACTCCTGTCCTGCCATTGGTTTCATCGAAATCACTGCAATCGGAGGCCAACGACAGCATCGCTTCGACCACTTTGTGTCCAATCCGTTGCCAAATCTCTAACAATTCAGGTCTTTATAGAGTTTATACACTTTTTAGCCTTTATTTCAATCAATTATTTAAATATTTATTAATTGTATTCAATATTTGATCAGTTGATGAGTACTTATGGCTAATAAAGGGCTCACAACTGGACATAATATCATTGGACGCGAAGAATGTGTCGAATCAGCGATTGTTTGGTTCAATAGATTTTTCCCAAGTCTTTAACGACAATAACATCAAAATCTTAAATGTTTTGCAATTAATGGATAGCTTTGAGAGCACTTCAGTCAACAGTAAATACATTTACACTTTAGTCGTGTCTCTGAAACGGAGTAACGGCTCGTGTCTTCTCTGTCTCATTGATGTCAGACTAAGTCTTATACTCAAGACTATTGACACACCGTTTAAGATAACAAGTCTTGAGATCATAAGCAGTAATAGAGCGAACATTTCTGACAATTGGCCACTAATTGATGAATTGCTGCAAATGAATGGCATTTTGGCCATCGGTACTGAAGGCGGACTCGTATTCCTTTTGGACCTCTTTCTTGATGTCATGACTCCATTGAGTGAAGCTTTGATACCAAAAAAGCTATCGTTTATTGTTTGCAATTCAACGCACATTAATATTAGAGCCAAACGAAAGACGGCTTCACTTCACGACCAACTCATTTGCCTTCCGTTAAACAGTGATTCAAACCATAAGAATCGGTTTGTATACAAAGCAGCCGACGGGGCAGTGCTGTCGGCCTTTCCCAAAGGCCAGGTGTCTGTTACTAGTGTTCACTACATTCCTCAAACAGCCCTTCTCTGCGTTGGTTTCAATTTCGGTGGATTTCAGTTCTATAACGTGAAGACCTTTAAACTCGAGTGCAGTTGTGGTCTCGAATACGGTTTGCCTCCAGTCGTCAGATTTGCATTTCAAGACCCGGAAAACGATCCCAAAAATTATTCTTATGTTTGGGTTATCAGAGGCCAAGAGATTGAAGACAACTCTGAGGAATCGTCTCAACAATACTTAAACACTATTTCAAATGCAATAATGTATTCGATTTCATTCGACAGTAAGGAATGGGTCGCCGATTACGGCATACTTTACACCGGCTTTCAGGGCTGTTCCTGTCGTTTCGAATACATTTTAGGCCCAAACCCTCACTTTCCAGAAACAAATACGTCGTGCAGTAGTCGTTTGATCGACTGCTATGCCATTCCTTTAGGAAACTATTCATCTCATAAGTCTTCAGACGATGAATCGGTGAACCTAGATCTGAGTCTTTTGTTCATCGCTTGGGAAGCGTTGGCCGAATCGAGTGAAAGCAGTTCTTTGACTTATTTTGCAATTTTTGATTTAAACCAGTGGTACAAAAGCCAAATGCCAACAGACATGAAGACCAGCTCTGAAAAGTCGTTTTCACCCTATTTGGGCGTTTTCTCATTAGTAGACATCGCCAATAACTTCGCGCCCGACGCTATCCTTTCAGTCAAAATAAACAGGGACTCAATCACTAAATTCCGTTCCCAAGCATTTCAAGACGACATCCATTATTTCCCGTCTTCGCTCTCACTCAGTCTCACAATACTATCGGAATCACAAATATGTTTCGCATCCTATTTAGGTCTTCCCAAGAGATGTTTGGCCCAAATGGTTGGGCGCGGATCTAATATTCTAATTGATCCAAAAGAATACGTAAACAATTGCGTGATCTCTGGTTTACTTCCATTTGATTTAATGCAAAACACTTTATCGACACAAATGTTACGCGAAATAGTACTGACCATAGGCCTGGAGAACGATTGCATCCCTTTCCTCATACAAGTCATCAAAGACTGGTCTTCTGGAGAGTTAACTCATTGCGGATGTGATTCAAAATTGATATTAGACTGGATTTGGAAAAGAGTTTCGTCTATTAAGACCGAAATCGATACAATCACTTATCCATTGTTCAACTTTTCGGGTCAATTGTTGGATAATTTCAATTTATCACAACTTTATGCCTATGAAAGTGATCTCAAATCATTGAATGTTTTGCTCCGAGAATTGCAAACTTCAGGCGCGCCGACGACCAAACAGGGACTCCAAGAGTTGTCACTTCGACGAGAAGTAACTCAACTCATATCACTATATTTGCGAACACTCTTATGGCTCTATGAATGCAATCTATTGCCTGAACATTCAGAAGAAGACGCTTATGGGGAGAGGGAAGTGGCGTATCCTTCCTCTAAATTCAAAACTTATTACTTGCAAAGAAGGACTGATTTGCATGAAATAAACCCGAGTTTTATTGGTCCGACAGATCTTTTATTAATTGATGGAATTGTCGAGTCTTTAAAACCAGGTCTGCCGTCGCTGTGGATCAAAGGGGGCGGCGATGGTCTGTATCCGCCGCCGAATTTGCATTCATTGATCGCAGTATTTCTATTGGAATCGGTAACTCTGGTTCAAAAGCAAGCGCTTATGCTTTACTCGCTCTTAGATTTGGCCGACTTTTTATCTGATCGTCAAAGCGATGTCGTCGAGAAGTTACGGCTCTTTCCCGCAGTGTTTGGTTTAAAGCCAGGGCTAATCAAAATGATTCAGGGGTTTTGGGGTTTGGATCATAAACTGTTCGACTTTAGTCTTCGATTTCTTTTAGATCCAGTCGTCAAACCATTACTTTTGGGCAATAAAGACAACGAAATGTCTGTTTTCAATGATTTACAGCAAAGAGTCGTCACTTCATTCCTATATCAGAACGAAGTGAGAAGTGCTCTAATCTATAGTCAAAATTGTGGTCAATTGGCTTTAGACACTCCCGTTCGCGAAAAACTCCACTTAAATATGCTTTTAGTGAATCAACAGATTTCGAGTGCTTTTCATTATCAAAGACTTTGCAGAAACGAAAGCAATTCAATAGAACTGTTGACTCATTTGTTCGAATGCTCTGAAAAAATGGGTTTAATTGAAAAAGTATTTAAAATTCCTTTGGATCAGTTCGAAGAAGAGGTTCTCACAAACTATTTGCTCACATCTGATGCGCCCAATGCTAAACAAATGCTTGTCCTCTATTTGATCGTTAATAACAAAATCATTGACGCATCGAATGTATTGAATGAATTCAAATCGGAATTTACCTACGTTTCCGATAAAGAATTGTCCGACAAATCAAAACAATTGATTAATTTAATCAACGCCTATGTCTCAGCACTGCCCCAATCGCTCACAAATTTGGCCAAAGAAATCGCTGCAATTGAAGAGAAAAAATTGAGAGAAAAGCCACAAATTATAACGATTTCCGATTCGATTCCACTCAAAGTAAAACCCAAACCTCTTTTGTACGATTGGATCGCACCGTCAAAAGTGATCGAAAATATTATGGAACAGATCGCAGACATTTGGAACAAAGAACAACTGAAACCTTCAAACCCCAGCACACCTTTGAATCGAAACAAGAAATTGTAATATAATTTTGATTTCAATTAAATTTTAAATTAATTTTTTTCTATTCAGAGCCACAAAAGTCCTTTTGTGCCAAAATTCGCCATTTCTTAGAACTCCGATCGTAGAGAGTCGAAGCGCTAAAGACAGTAAACACTCCGCGAAATCGGTTTATCCGACGCCAAAACTGATTGATTTCAATAGTGGTATTAAAAGTAGACCTAAAACGAGAGCAGAGGGTTCGTCGAGGACTCAAACTAACATTAAAGGGGATAATAGAATGAATTCTTCTGAAATGGATTTGTTGTCAGTTCTGTCGACGCCTCAAATCAAACGCAAAGCGCCGACAAATAAGAGTAAACCCAATGTCGACATTAGCTCTGTTTCGACAAACTATTTCACTCCGACGTCAATACTTAAAGTCAAACAAATGATGCGAAGGTCTGCCAGTCCTTCATCTTTGGCTTCTTCGCCCGTTTCGACTAAAGTTGTTTCAAATAAAACATTAGAGTCGACACAATTACAACACAAACTTCGGTTTTCAGTGCCCGAAACTGAAACTTCTTTCACTGAAGATAGCGTTGAAAACGCAAGATTGGCCTCAATTAAAGACACATTTCTTCTTAAAACTCTTAAGAATACTTCAAAACCAATTGTAGAAACAGATGAATCGGAATCGGTTCCAATGGATATCGCAAGTAATCTAATAGATCTGTCCTCTACTATAGATACTGAAGATATCAGACATAAAACATTGACATTCGATGACGACATAAGCGAAAAGAGTAAATATTTTTAATCTCATTTTAGTTTAAATAAAAAATTAAAATATTATTATTTTTGTGAACAGTTGTCACACAAGAGGAAGAACGAAGAACAGGATTTGTATTTTCTCCTCCGCAGACCCGTTCCAGTGCTAAAAAGATGCAAAAAACTACGGGTATTCAGGAATTTATTATTGAATATTCTTAAAAATTATTAAATCATTTTATTTGACTTAAAAGTATCTAAAATGAGTGAAAAGGAAGACAAATCTGAGAAACCGGACGATAGAGTTGGAGACCAACCCTCGTATATGTTCTCTGAATTGACAGAAAAGAAGAATATTATTAAACAAAAGAAAAGCAAAACAAAGGGAAGAAAGAGTGAAATTAAAGAACAGAAAAGCGGTAATCATTTAATGAATTCTTAATATTTGTTAAATTCATTCAATAGTTTTGTTTGAAATTCAGAAATAAAACAGCAGTTGATATCAGACGAGACGACTGAACCCACAGCTGAACCTATTGTTAGGGAGACTCCGAGTCGTTCTCCAACTCCGGCCTCATATGTGGACGACTCTGATTCACGTAAGAGTGATATATCGCAGGTTTCCTCCAGTAAAGCCTCGACCCGTTCCTCCCGATCGTCTAGAACTCCGACTAAAAAGTAATTCATTTAAATGTGTTTTTGCTTTAAATTTATTTTGTTTTACATTCAATTTAAACAGAACTCCGAAGAAAAGCGCCGAAACGCCAACACATGGAATGAAACTAAGAGGAAGTGTTGGCAAAACTAAACCAAAGAATGAAACTAAAGAAGAGCCACAAAAATAAATAATTTTTTTAATCGCAAATATCATTATTTTTTCAATCAAAAAATCTTATTGTATTTTATTTCAATAAATATATAATTCATTAATCGCTAGAATTAAAAAATATTTGAAATCAGAAATGCATTTATTATTTATCACGAATGCTAAAGGGGTTAAAAACCTTAGGAAGTGCTTGTGTTAATAGATGTCCAGAGAAGTAATAAAGTTCAGTTAAACTCCTCATTCAGTGGCAAAAAGATTGCTTCAATTGGAAGTCGTTTTGCGATCGAATCAAAAATGAGAAAAATTGTGGTCAAGAAAGAGGAGAAAAATTGCTTAAATTTTTTGATTTATTAACCCCGGGTTAATGTGTGACTACACCTTCTTAAGAGTCTAAAGGAAGGTATAGCACTTCTGTCATTCTGTCCGTCAATTTTACAGAATATTCTGAGTTTAATTTGTGGCCTCGGGCCACAAGAGCCACCCCTTGATCCCGAAGAGGTTGCGTTGGCTCTGGAAGGAGGCGTCAAACACGAGGAGTTCGAGCGAATTGTTTTGGTAGAAGAGGTCGAACGCCTCGCGAGAATTGAAATCTAATTTCAATTATTGTTTTTAAATAATTTGATATAAAAACGGAATTTTTATTATTTTTGATTGCATTCAGTCGTTCATCGCTTTCGATATAACTTTAATTTAAATTTTTGTAATTCTTTTCGTTATTAAAAACCGATTTTTATTAAAATAAATATTCTTTTATTTTCGATTTAAACTCTTGTTTTTATTTATTTCGTCGTAGCGTCGGAGCCCCTGTCCTCCGCTCCACTTAGGCCACAAATTAGAGAAAATGACATTTCCACAAAAGTTCTGGGATATAGGGGTGTAGTGTACTGTACTTTCTAGGGATTAGTGCAGTGGATCTTAAATATGATAGATTTTAATTCTGATACGATTGCTGTAATTTTGGGCTCAGGACAGACCGCACTTCCACGTAAACTATATTAATATTAATACAGTCGAGTCATAGGACTGTTATTACATGAGATAATACTCCATCGGATTATATACAGTACTGTAGACTCTATGTCATTGAGTAATTCAAGAATTAATAATTAATTGAAACACTATTTTGACATTTGTTTGGTGTCTATAATGACGTCATTAGTGTTGAGCATTAGATGACGTGTTTTGCAGTATTTGTGGCAAATATTTCAATAACTGATTGAGTGATGAGTTGTTCACTGTTTTAGTCAATTATATAAACATTTAATTCATTGATTTAACTGATTGTGAGAACAGATATCCATTAAATCGATGGCCAATACGTTTCAAGACTTCATTGAAAGCGCCGAAGACGTGGACGGATTGAGGTTTGACTGGAATGTGTGGCCACAGACCAGAGTAGAGGCGGCGAAGATTGTGGTGCCGTTGAGTTGTCTCTTCACTCCTCTAAAGGAGTCCTCGTCTCGACCTCTGCCGCAAATACAATACGAACCGGTGCTCTGTTCGCGACAGAACTGCAGAGCTATTCTCAACCCTTACTGTCAGGTATGGACACATCATAGGCACTGATTAGGTATAGACCACTGATTGACTCACTTGTCATGTCTTCACTTTAGGTGGACTTCAGGGGCCGAATGTGGATCTGTTCGTTCTGTTTCAATAGGAATGCATTTCCCGCCCAATACGCGGCCATTAGTGAGACCTGTCGTCCCGCAGAGCTCCAGTACTCGACCCTCGACTACACTATAGTTCGGGCACCGGTGGCCAGTCCTCCCATTTTCCTGTATGTAATCGACACGTGTCTCGACGAAGAAGAGTTGACTGCATTGAAGGGAACGATTCAAATGTCTTTATCTCTTCTTCCGTCCAATGCATTGGTTGGACTGATGACCTTTGGCCGAATCGTCAGTTTATGGGAATTGAATGAAAACTGTTTGCGTTCATTCGTATTCCAGGGCAGCAAAGACTACACGGCCAAACAGATCCAGGAGTGGTTGGGTCTCAACCAAAGTGCCGCTCAAACGCAAACACCACACCCACAGCCCGGACAACACCCACAGACGGCTCCGAAGAATAATGCGATAAAGTTTCTGCAACCGGTCTCTCAATGCGATTCAATACTCACTGATATAATAGAACAGTTGACTAGAGATCTATGGCCAACACCGCAGGGGAAGCGACCCATTCGTGCGACCGGTGCCGCCCTTTCCATAGCAGTGAGTCTACTTGAGGTGACGTATCCGAACTGCGGCGCAAGAATTATGCTGTTTATCTCAGGCCCGGCCACTATAGGCCCGGGAATGATAATCGACGACGACTTGAAGAACACTATTCGTTCCCATCACGACATAGAGAAAGATCAGGTGAAGTACATGAAGAAGGCCACCAAACACTACCAGACTTTGGCGCAGAGGAGTGCTGTCAACGGCCACACTATAGACATATACGCCAATGCTTTAGATCAGACGGGTTTGCATGAAATGAAGTATTGCGTCAACTCTACCGGTGGTCTTATGATTATGGGTGACTCCTTTGACTCCAGTCTATTCAAGACATCCTTTCAAAGAGTGTTCACAAAAGACGATAAAAATAATTTGAAAATGGCTTTCAATGCAATACTCGAAGTGAAGACATCGCGCGAACTCAAAGTCTCCGGTGCTATCGGTTCGTGCGTTAGTATGAATGTGAGGAACCAATACGTGAGCGACACTGAGATAGGCATCGGATCCACTGCTCAGTGGAAGTTCTGTTCACTGAACCCAACGATGACGACTGCCTTATACTTCGATGTCGTGCAGACCCAGGCGTTAGCACAACAACAGCAACAAAGAGGTTATATTCAGTTCATTACACAATATCAAGGATTGGATGGCTTTCGACACGTGAGGGTCACAACTGCGGCCCGAAATTTCGGCGCAAATGACTACGCGTTCGATCAGGAATGCGCGTGTGTTGTCATCGCACGACTCGCATGCCATAGGGCTCAGACAGAGTCGAACGGACCCGACGTTCTGCGATGGCTCGACAGGAATCTGATTCGCATTTGTCAGAAGTTCGGCGAATACCGCAAAGACAGTCCCGAATCGTTTCAACTATCGGGCAATTACTCAATGTTTCCGCAGTTTATGTTTCACTTAAGGCGTTCGCAATTCATTCAAGTCTTCAATAACTCTCCGGACGAAACATCCTTTTACAGACACTCCCTGTTTCGCGAGGACTGCTATAATTCATTAGTTATGATTCAGCCAACACTCTTGGCTTACAGTTTCAATGAGCCAACACAAGCGGTGCTGTTGGACACGTCGTCTATACAACCGGAACGGATACTATTAATGGACACATTCTTCCATATCGTCATATTCCACGGCGAGACTATAGCCCAATGGAAGAAAGCAAACTATCACAAACAGGAAGGCTATGAGGCTTTCGCACAGCTCTTGGAAGCACCCATTAATGACGCCAATGACCTAATGATGACTCGTTTCCCATTACCGCGTTATATAGTCTGCGATCAGGGCTCATCTCAGGCCCGGTTCCTCCTCTCTAAAGTCAATCCATCGCTTACTCACAACACGACAATCGGCTATTACGGCGATCCAAATGCTGGCGCTTCGGCACCCGTACTCACAGATGATGTATCGTTACAGGTCTTTATGGAACACTTGAAAAAATTAGCCGTTAATTCGAGTTCTAATTGAACGATATTTTTAGCACTAATTTTATATATAATTCAAACTAAAGTATACCACCTTTTGATTACTTTATGCCCATTAAATGCTAATGAAATAGAGCGGTGCTATAGTTAATGTCTTACAGCCATCTAATTGGCCTAAAGTAATCGGAATGTCATATACACTAGAATTCAATTTTGTTTAAATTAATTTTTTATAAAAAAATTTGAACAAAATTTAAGTTTAGTTTTGACTAATTTTTTGTTTATTTATAAAATATTCACAAAACAATGTTTTTTTGAATTAATTTGATTTGATTTGTAGACATTTTTTAGAATAAATATTTTCATAATTTAATTATTAAAAAAAATTAATTTTGTTTGAAATTTCTTTTCAATATTTTCTTCTTCTTTTCATTTGATTTTATATGAATTGAAAGCTTTTCCAAAGCGTTCTTATATTTAGTCATTAATGGCTTTAATTTAGAGTCTTTTACAATCATTTTCTTAACGTTTAAATCGTTTTTATCGTTCTTTTGGTGAACTCTTCGCGAAATGATATTGAAATGACTTAATTGTGTTGGAGTTACTAATGTAATGGCTGTCCCTTTATTGCCAGCCCTTGCAGTTCGTCCCACTCTATGGATATATTGTGTCTCATTCCGGGGCGGATCATAACAAATGACACAATCGATGCCATCGATGTCTAACCCTCGCGCGAATATATCCGAACAAACGATTAAATCTATTTTCTCACAAATAAATTGATTCAAAAGTTTTTCGCGTTTTTTCGCCGAAAGTTTTGACGAATATTCTGCGATAACTATGTCTGACATCTGTTTAAGCAATGAGTAAAGTCTGTGACTGTTCTCAACAGAACCGGTAAAACATAAGACTTTTCGATATTTCAATACTTCAATCAAATACCAAATAATCAGTGGTTTTCTGTCGTCATTTGAAATAATCATAAACTCTTGCAATTCATTTGGTATCAAATGTTTGTTCATTTTCTCCAAACCATTATCTGAAGGACTGGTATTAGAATCGGCGGAAACTTTAAATAAAATCGGTTCGAATAGTGAAACAAATTTGAGTTTTTCCGGATCTGTTGATAGAGTGGCGGAAAAAAGGATTTTGTGGATTGGATTAGAGTCGAGAGATAGCCTGTTATTACACGAACACTCATTAGAGATGTTGTATCTGTTGTATCGGTGCTCACTATCAAAGTTATCGATAGCACAAATGCAATGATATTTGCGATTATTGCCGAAAACTGAGGACTCTATCTCTTGTAACCAATTGAACTGCAATTCCCCAATCATTCGGTCCGATTCGTCCAAAACCAATACTTCTAAATGTCTTAAACTAAATCCCTCTGCTCTTTGGATCAAATCAACTAACTTTCCCGGAGTTGCGATCAATATATCGACTAAACTATGGTATTTCGAACCGTCGATACTCTTTCTGACAATAGTATTGTATTCTTCAGTAAACGATTTGTGGCCAACAATTAGGCCCACTTTTAGTGAACTCTTTTTGCAATAGTTTTGAAACACTTGAAACACTTGTAGCGCTAAATCCCTTACCGGCAAAACAACTAAAGCCCTCACATTTGTCACAACTCTTTTGCGCAAATATTGAACAATTGGTATAACAAAAGACAATGTCTTTCCCGAACCGGTCGGAGAACAGACACAAATGTCTTTCGGGCGAACAATATTGCGATTTTCGAAACTCTTCAACAAATATGGTATAACCTGTTGTTGAACTGGAAATAATTGATTGATCCCATTGTCGGACAACAAAGAGATCACCGTTTCGTCCAATATATGCGAGAATTCGTTTAAACTTTTGCCACTTTTGATATCGGAATCAAAAATAATTGGGTTAGACATCCATTTCTGTGCGATTGTCTTCACTCTATTGGTCTTCACTTTCTTCACTTCACCAATGATTGCAAAGTCTTGATTCGTGTCTTCAAACTCTTCATTATTGTTGTCTTCATTTGTTTCATCGCTTTTAAGTTCGATGTCTTCGGCCATCACTTCATCGTTGGTTTCATTCAAATCGATTCCATCACTTCCAACGACTTGACTCTCCTTTTCCTGCCTTTCATTGGAATCGATTGTATGAATCGATTCCTTATTGTAATCCAAATCTGAATTAAGTCTTAATTTTTGTCTTTTCTTGGATTCAGTGATGAGTTTAGAAATCAAATCACTTTTATTTGAATCACTTCTCAGTCCATCACAACTCAACTCATTTCCCATAAATCTGGGAATCGATAACAATTCAAAACAATCCATCTTTTGGTTCAATAATTGTAATTAAATAAGAGTTAAATCAGAAAATTAAAGGCAAAACACGTTTTTGTGATTTAAATATACGACACATGACTTCAACACTCTTTCAAAGTTTGAATTAAAATGTGTTAAAAGAGCGCTATTTTTGAATTCATTCCTATTTTCAGATCAAATAAACATTAGATCAGAAACACTCAGGTCTTCGACGGTCAACACATTCTCTTCTTTGACTCAATACTATCGTTCTGTAAATGTATTAATATTTGAATAAATATATTAATACTTTAAAGTATTTACAAAATGTCCCAAATTTATCACAAATTCGACATCGAATTAGACAATAAAAATAAGTATAGACCCTGTACTACATGGCCATTGCAAAGGGGCAAAGGGGGAATACTTTTGCTGAATATAATTCAAGAGACAATTCGGAGATCTTGTGAGACATAAACTAAATCTATAAATGATTGATAAAAATTAAGAGCTTTTTATAAACCTTTCCTATTCTGTAGGCATACATACAAACTCTATGCCCAATCACTACTGGAGGGGCAAATGCATTGAGCTATATATCAAAGTTCTCGTGCATATAATTAATTGCTTATAATTCGAATCCAAATATGAAATTATTTTTTAAAATATTTGGTAAAACAAACGTTTAGTTTATATTGGATTTGATTTAATGGATTTTTAAAGTTCTTAAAATAGTTGAATCCAAAGGCATGTCAGACAACAGTTTTACAGCACTGGCTGTCGATATAATACATTTAAGTGAAGCGCCGGAGAAGTTGTTTGAAATCGATTCAGACTTTGAAACGAATGACAGAAATAAGAATAAATGGAAAATAGAAACCGGAAAGAGATTACAGACTATTCTTCGACGACTCAGTAATATAAGTGCTGTAAGTCTTGAGTTAATGGGTTTGGGGAACAGTTCGGACAAGAATTACTACGAAGACGAGGGCGTTTGCAGATATTCGGGTCAATTGGCGGTCGAGAGAAGCACTCAATCGTGTGTTAAGAAAATAATTGCAAATATCTGTTCCGAAAACAGTCTGAAGAATACCTGGTTTTCCTTCAATGACGACACTTACAAATGGCTCTCAAAGACGGATAAACTTTTATCATTCGATTCATTCAATGTTAAGGCATTCAAATTCGGAACTCTTATAGATTTGACTCAATTTATCAAACACTACGACAGCACTGATAGGAATTATTTCAACAGCAAAGTTCACGTCGCGAAAGACGACACAATCGCAGAGTTCCAACACTACCGCAAGTGTCTGAGCATTAAGTTTCGCTTAACAAGTGGTGGAAGTAATAAGAAATTTCTGCTAAACCTTCGCTACAAACTTGAGTTCGGGTACTCGTCCTTTGAATCTATAGTCGTATTCACAGAACTGGACTCAATTAAACTTCACATTAATCTAAATCATCCGCCGATTCTATATATGGTTGAAAAGGACATTAAACCCTATGAATCACCGAATAAACGCTATAAATATCCGAAACAGAATCCGAGAGAACAGTACGAGTCGTTCGTTGGTATTCATACGGACGAGATCTCCGGTCAACTGAATTGGATTCGAGAAAATGAATTTTATGGACTGTCGGCCGAGACTATCGGCAAAAGTAATGTCGTTGTGATTGAAATCCCAAACATCAAGAATGAGTTAAGCCTTAAATATAAGTATCAGAACATTCCGGACCCCTATTCAGCCATTTATTTGATCAAACGGTTCGCACAAATCCCTGTGTATTTCGCAAACATTAGTGAACACAATAGTGTCAACAGTCGGGAAATCAAATACTTGTTGGACAGCAGTAATATTTCTCTTCCCTTTCCGGTCAGATATGCCTATCACTCGATATTTTCG
This sequence comes from Liacarus xylariae, assembly GCA_034693365.1. Classification (NCBI taxonomy): domain Eukaryota; kingdom Metazoa; phylum Arthropoda; class Arachnida; order Sarcoptiformes; family Liacaridae; genus Liacarus; species Liacarus xylariae. The sequence goes on along the minus strand of JAQFXN010000818.1, from coordinate 4,210 downwards.
CACACATTTCAAGCATCGGATGAGCTATTCTTCAAATTCGAAACGACAAGATTTATGGAAAAATGTGAACTTTTTGCACAAAACAATCCCAAAGCCATTGAAGAGACATTGTTTCAGATCTCAGCCATAATCGACAGCAGATCTATATTTCGAATTTCGATTGCTTTGGAAAATATCTTTTATCAGTTGAAGAGAAAGAATGAGAGAATCAAATACGAAAGAGTGGACATCAAGTCCTTCAACTCAGAGATTCAAGACATTCGTCGATGCATTTTGACGCCAACACGTCTTCTATTACTTCCTCCGCAGCCAATACTTAAGAGTAGATTTATAGTCAATTCAGAACCGGATTATACTTTACGCCTAACCATACGTGAAGACAACTTACAGGGGCTTAGTTTTACTGTTCAAAGATCTGGTTCTCGAGAAAATCAAATTAATTTTGTGAAAAAGATAGTCAAAACTCCACTTTTGAATGGATTGAAAATCGGCGAAAGAGTATTCGAATTTCTGGGCAGTTCTTCGAGTCAGTTGAGAGACAACGGAATGATTTTGTACGCAAAAGATAATTGTGGCCGAACTGCCGAATCCATTCGGGAATCGGTGGGCGATATGAGTAAAATAAGAAGAAATGTGCCTAAATATGTGGCCCGACTCGGACTGGTCTTCTCACAGGCCATGACTCATATAAACATTAGTCCGGAGACAAAGATTGATGTCTTCCCGGACATTGAGGGCGGCTTTAAACCAGACTTTAGAAACCGTCAGCTCTTGACTAAAGAAAGATATGTTTTTTCTGATGGCATTGGAATGGTTTCAGAAAAGATCGGCGAAAAAGTCTACAAACAATTACCCAATGAATGCATTCATAAGCCCTCAGCGATGCAAATAAGGTTCGGGGGCTGTAAAGGGATGCTTGTGGTGAACCCTAAACTTAAAAGCGAACACATAGTCTTCAGAGAAAGTATGAAAAAGTATGAATCAAATGATAGATCTTTAGGTATATTAAAGTTGTCGGCGCCCCGACCTGTGTATTTGAATCGGCCGCTTATATCGATATTAGAACAGTTGACAGTCGAGCCCCGGGTATTTCTTGGAATGTTAATGGATAATCTCAAAAGTCTGGCCAATTCTTTGGTTTGCGAGTGCTCTGCACTGACACTATTCCAAAATGCGAGCAGTCTTTGCATACCTTATGAGAAGTTATTCGCTTCGGGAATACCATTCCTTAGTGAACCGATATTTCGCCAAATAGTCGATTGTCTAATACCTCATCGAATCAAAGAATTGAAATCAAAGGCAAGGATTAAAGTGCCTATGAATAGGGGAAGGATTGCATTCGGAGTACTCGACGAAACAGGATCTCTAGAGTACGGACAGGTGTTTGCAAAGCTATCTCATGTCAGCAAAGACGGCATTCCCAGCAATGAGTGCTTTATATTGGAAGGACAGGTAATGGTGACAAAGTTCCCCTGCTTACATCCCGGAGACGTCAGGAAACTTACTGCAGTCAACATTCCAGCTCTGAGTCATATAAAAGACTGTTTAGTGTTTCCATCGAAGGGTCCGCGGCCTCACTCCGACGAAATGGCCGGAAGTGATTTGGATGGAGATGAATACGCACTCTTCTGGAACTGCGATCTGATATTTGAGGGCCAGAACATCCCTGCAATGCATTTCCCGACCGGTAAAACCCAAGAACTCGATCACAAGGCAGAGGTCGAGGATATTCTTGACTTTTACTGCGATTACATATTGAGTAATAACGTGGGACTTCTAGCGAATGCACATTTAGCTAATGCCGATTTTGTTGAGAACGGGATCTTCAATGAGATCTGTATGAGTTTGGCCTCAAAATATGCCGTCGCTCTGGACTTCGCCAAAACAGGAATCGTTGAACCCATTGAATGGTGAGTTAGATTTCAATTCAGATATATTTTAAACTTTAATTTGTTTTATATTTATTCAAAGGAAAGAAAAGCCAAAACTATATCCGGATTTTATGGAAAAATTTTCAGAAAAAAGATCTTATTTGTCAAAAAAGGTCCTGGGCCAGTTGTACAGACAGTGCTGTACTTTTGAAATGGGTATTCAAAGCAAAATCGAACTGGAAATCAATGCGCAGCCAAACCCTAAGCTTATACTCCAAGGTTTGTCTTCATTTGAATTATAAAATTTAAATTTAATTCAATTTAATCGATAGGTTGGGAGAAATACGAAGACTCGGCCACCGATGCCTTCTTCTTATACACCGAAAAGATAATGTATTTACTCAATAGGTTTGGAGTGACCAACGAAGCCATCCTATTGAGCGGTGCGTTCACTAAAACCAACCGATATATGACCGGAAGAACTGAGATCAACGACATTCACGAATTGCTGGAATCACTTGTTAGCAAAATATTCACTGAATTTAATCAGAGATTCAAAAGTGAATGCGAGACCAGTACTTCGGAAGAGAGACACCTGAGGGCCAGTGCCTGGTATATGATTACATATAAACTCAATGAGAATATATCGCAAACATTCTTTGGTTTTCCGTTTACTATAACCGATGAATTGTGCAAAATAGTAGAAAAGCCGTCCAAAGAATCCAATTGTTGTGAACCTCACGACTGTGTCCGCAATTCAGCCGAAGTTCTCGACCAATATTTAGATCGCGAGGGTATACATAGAGACCCCGTTTTAGACAAGAGCTCTGATTTACTCGAATGTCGACTCAAAATAATGAAATCGAGATTCAGATCTGCAGAGATTGTCATAAAGAATTGGTTGGAACGACAGGAAGACTTGTTCTTTAGACGAAAGAATTCAATCAATTCGACTAAAATAAGCGGTGATTCAGATATGGATTCGAAACTAAAACTAAGATTAACTGAATTGAGAACAAAAGTGATGAACGAAGCGATAGATATCGAGAATACAGTCAAAGGTCTTCGAACGACAGGCAATATTGTAATGAATTTTATGAAAGATTTGGTTAACGAATGGCTTTCATTGGATTCGTTTCTGCAGAACAATAGCATATTCGACACGCCTTTAATCAAATTTGGGTTTTCGGCACTTTTAGCTCTGAACCACTTCTTCAGAACCCGACAAATATCACACATAATTGAAGTGAAAACTAACTTCGAGTTTGCAATTCAGGCGCCGATAGAAAACGACACCTTTTACTTCGCTTTACCCGATTCTGAAAACACTAAACCATTCGTCGATTATATTATCAGAAATACAGAACTGTTTTGCAAAAAACTACAGCAAATCAGTGGAGTCATCGAAATACGACTCCAGCCCTACGACACAACCAGTTCTAGACTAAGACATTGCTATTTACTCACAGCTTCGGGAACTGTTTGGTCACTTCAGACATTGAAGAATCTCATCTCTCATCCGGCGTTCTTTAATGATATTCCGGACCAGAATTGGTTGCAAAACAAAACATAAAATCGTTTTAATTCTAATATATTTTTTGTTTGATTTAAATTTTGTATTAATTGATATATTTATATTGAAATTATTATATTTCTTCGAAAAATTAAATAAAAGATTATATTTTATACAATACATAGGAATATATCGAAACGAATCTAAATTCTCCTTTTCTTCGAAAGCGGAGATAAAAACATATTGAAATAGGGGTTGAATTTAATTCTTTAATCCTATTTATAACTTTTAATAGAATTAATTTACAAAAAAAGGAACGGGCAATGTATAGACAAAATAGCCCTGTATTTGAGAAATGAACAAAATACCCCCTGTGGTGAAGAGAAGAAGAGGTCCTTTATAATTTTGGCAAAAGTTTTTATCATAATTGGCGCCAAATTTTTTTAAATACGCCATTTTCAATTAAATTCTGCAAGTTACAAAAATATTTCCAACTATTGTTCTATTTATTAAGTTTGTATGAATTAGAAATTTAGATATTTGTTCTTTAAATTTAATTTCTCTAATTTTTTAATTTTAAAAATAAAATTAATATCAAAGAACCTATGATTCCAAAGACTAATTCACAGTAGACTCCCTAAACATGACAAGAACTGATTATTGTCTTGTCCTGTTCAAGTCTTTCTTGTACTGTCCTGTCCCGTTTCAGTAGTTATCTCAACAGTTAAAACCCAAAAATTGAAGTATATTGCGGGCCAATCTCGCCTAGCCTTCAATTGGTCGGGTCTGATCGAGTTAGCGGTAGTACAGCTCAAATTCTCTGTCA
>JAQFXN010000817.1:0-18430 GCA_034693365.1 Liacarus xylariae | reverse complement strand
ACTATCTTTAACTCTTCGCACTGCAGTCAAAACATTGGCTACTGGCGTCATTCAGTTCGTAAAATTCATTTGGTATAGGAGTGTATGAGTCTATAGAGTAGTGTACAGTACTGTACTGTATATATACCGTAGTATAGAGTGTATAGACTATTGAATTGATTGGACATTGGATTCACTGCTAAACCATTTTCTCATTAATTTGTTTAATATTTGCTATAAATTAATTGATTGCATAACTAAATCGACTCAAAACTGGATTCAATTGACTTAACGGTAAGAATGGATTAGTTATTGTCAAACAATACATACATTTAATTATTGAATTGATTTGAAGTAAACAACAATAGAGTCAAAAGACATGCGTTTTGTCCACACTTTTCATTCATTTAGTTATTTAATTGATTTATTAAATGCTTTTTACAGTCATTTATACAACCATTGAATCATTTAATGGCAAACAATCTATTAATTAATGCAATAATTGATTGATTGACCAAAACTTATTGTCCAATAGTTGGACATGAATTGTGACAATACATTGAGTCCATGAATGAGTACTTAAGGTATTGTTTGACAACATTTACATTCATTTAAGTCTAAAATTATTGAATAGTATTTAACCTAAAATACAATCAATAGTGAAATGTTGGCTCAAATATATGCAAATTATAGAGATTTTGAAACTAAATATTTTGTTTCAATTATTCTTTACTTTTTGAGCAATTATTTAATTTTCATTTCTATTCATTAAGCAATCGATTGATCGGTTTTTAAATCAAATTTAACCCAAAGTAAGCCATAGTTTCCGCTAAACATGTTTTGCATTTGTTATATAAAGTTATGTATAATTAAAACAAACGAAAAGATTTGAAAATTTAAAACATTTTATATTTGAATAAACATTTAAACAATTTTCATCAAAAAGTATGCAATTATTTGCTAAAACACATTGTTTTTGTCAATCAATTGATGATTAGCTGAGAAAATAAGTTCACAATATATTTGCGAACAAATATTGAATTGAATTTTATTTAAATTTAATTGAATTTCGCAGAAAATAACTCTGAATTGCATGAAATGAATAATAGATGATTTTTATAATTAAGTTTTCATTTATAGGAATATTATTAAACATAACTATCTATAAAACAAAATCCTATATTTGCAAACAGTTTTAAGTGTTTTTCTTTTCAATTCAATTAATTTATTAATTTTTTCTTGTTTTTTGGGGAAAAAATGAAAAAATAGGAAAAAAACTATTAGATATAGAGATATAGAAGTAATTTAGATATAATAATGAGGTTTAGAGTAAATGACAAATATTTAGATTATATGCAAAAGTATTGCAAAGATTGAGTGTCGGCTATGAAGAAGACAAAAGTGAAGTGTTGTCACACATTCGGATCAATACATTTGCAATTTGTGGCAGCGATGAGAAGGAGAAACACAAGTGAACAGTGAGTACAGGGATATGCCATTCACTGTCGCTTAGAGACAAAGCACAACAAAAAAGAACTAAATATTAATAATAAAAAAGTTGGTTAAACCACAACCACCTGATGAGGACTACAGGACTATCGCTCTAATATACATACATAGCATACAATATAATGATTGTTAGGTTCTATCGCTTATTCATACTTAAGATCATTAATATATTCGCTTTAATTCAATATAACAAACATTTCATTATTCTTAAGGAAACTATTGTATAATAACTGAATACTAATTCAATATTTTCTATTCAATTAAACTTGTGGTGAGTTTTTGCTAATAATTTTGTTTAATAACTATTCTTTCGACCATTTTATTGAATTAATTTAATGCTAAGAATGTTTAAAATGAAAAACGAGAAAAAATGTAATATAATATGAAAATTGTCTAATACTCTACTCTATTCTCAATTCAATAGATGTTAAGCTGTTTTGTCTTTTTGTTTATTCAGAATTCTTTATTTATTTAAATACATTTTAATAATAATAATAATGTTTTGCATTTGCTTTGCTTTCAATGCCGTTGTGTTGTTTGCAGTGAAATATGCAAAATATTAATATTATTGATATATAAATATGCGGTCAATCCCTCATCAGGTGGTTCAGTAGTTTAGTCTAGTTTTTCAATATATTATTTTTGATCACTATTTGTTGTGGGTTTGTCTCTAAGCGACCAAAAACCGCATATCCAGTAGTGAACCAAATATGAAACAGATATTCCTTTATTGTTGGCTAAAGAGTCGGTTTTTTCTTTGCCGCAAATTGCAATTGTATTGATCCAACACTTGAGTACTGTTCCTCGTCTCCTATCACTGCCAGTGTAGTACCAGTGCCACTACCAGTATATAAGCACCTGAGCTACGATGTCATATATTTTTAATTTATTTGTCATTAAATGATTGTCTCAATACCAATGCTATTCATACACTCATATCCATTCATACACTCCAATGATCTGACAGTTAGTCACTGAATATTTGTCTCTTAACAGCCAATTGTCGTTACGATGAACGACAGTGAGAACAATCACAATAAGCGGACAATTGATGAGTTGGACGTTGAGGTGAAAGACGAGTCCGATTCGAACAATCACCACAACGACGACCTCCTCTCCGAAGAGGCGGACGAAACCGATGTCTCTCAACCACCGGCTAAGAAAGTGAGGACTAATGAGGAGCTGGACATAAGATTTCTGGTCTCCAGTAAAGTATGTATTAATCAATAGATTTATATTAATTACTGTTAAGTATTGACTATTTTAACTATTTATGGATTTGTCTTATGTTGGATAGGAAGCCGGTGCTATTATAGGCAAAGGAGGGGCTAATATAAACCATCTTAGAAAACACGTAAGATTTGTCAAATTGTTGTTTAGTTTTTGTTTCTCAAACTTGTAGTCATTGGCGACCACTTTATTGGACTGTTCTTAACGGTCTTTGTTCTGTTGTATAAATTGAAGTCACTTTAAATGTTTTGTCTTTAGTCTCACTTCCATTCCTTTGAGTCATAAGTTATCCAATAATTGGATTGAAATAAAATTGAATGAATTAATTGATTGGTTTATTGAAAAGAGTGATAAAATAAGTTTAGTAAATAAGTTAAGCCATAACTGAAATGAATAAAACTGTAACCAAAATTGAGGATAACTTGAGTTTTGCCTCTTTTTTCTCTCTCCCTTTGCATACATTACATCAACTTCTGGTTCCATAACTTTTGGCGGCGCTCTCGACATAACATATTTGTTGCCCAAAATAACTGTTCGCTATTGAAACTGCAAAACCGGCCCATCGTTTGACCAATGCGTCCAACCATAACACCGACCAATTTGACCAAAATTCCCGACATTTATTGATTTATACATTTAATTACAATTAAACGAATTGTTTGAATCCTTTGGCGAATGCTGTTCTCTACGGATTATGACCTTCCCATGAAAATAAAGTATAAATCAAGCGTTACTGTGCCCGACTGTCCTGGCCCTGAACGGTATTGTTATATATATTCTATATAAAACATTAATCTAAGCTCAGTTTAGGCGACCATTCATTACATTAAATGAACTCCATATCAGTTTCATTCCATTCAAGCGTTTGTAGCGATTATTCCGTTATTTACATCCGTTTCCTATATTTTAGGGTTTTGTCTATCGTTTCGAGTATTGAAACTCTCGGAGAAATTCTCAACGATGTTATCGGATATATCGATGACGTATGTATGCAATTATCTTGTCTTAGAATCGGTTCTAACAGTTGTTTCAATGGCAACAATAGCGCTCTCATAATAGCTCCGAACGCGATGTCGAGTTGCGTCTACTGATCCACACCTCCCACGCGGGGGGTATTATTGGCAAAGGAGGCCAAAGAATCAGAGACTTGAGAGACGTAAGTATTTGACGCAATATATTTCAAAAATAAGATATTTATTGTAATCATTGGATGAATAAAGCAAACAAAAGCGGCGATCAAAGTGTTCTCCCAGTGCTGTCCGCTCTCTACTGAACGCATTTGTGCCGTTCAGGGAAGTCCTTCAGTTGTAATAAACGCCATTAAGATTGTGTTAGACATAATCCTCTCGTCGCCCATCAAAGGACCCGTCAAACTATACGATCCCTACAATTTTGATGTTTACGTTGCTCTCGAATATGGCGGTTACACAGACCCCGGCCCCTCCTCCTTCAGAGGTCGCGGGCCTAATATGCCGTATGGCGGAGGCGGTAGAGGAGGCGCTCGAATGGGCGGACGAATGCACGATCGGAGAGGAGGCGGTCATTGGCAACAGGAACCCCCACCACTACCTCCACCCCCGGACGCCTGGGTCTCCCGAATGCCTTATAACGGACCGGCAGAACGACGCGGACCACACAATCAGATGTACTCAAATCGCTGGCTCTCATCCGGTAATGAAGTGTTGATTCAGTTTTGACTTAAATTTTAATATTAATTGATTTTGGAATAGAAGCCAACAGTAGACCCGTTCCCCCACCGGCACAACCGCCTCAATCAGGCGGAGACACTCCCTATTGGTCTGATGTGATTCCCAACGACAACATCAATAGTGGGGCTCCACTACACTCATCCAACTCCTGGTCGAGCGCTTATTCTTCGGGTAATAATGAACCAAATTTTGGCCCGAATTCAGGTGAAGAGCCGTCGAATTTAGTTGAGAACGCGGACGGATCGGCCACTGCAACCATTACTGTACCAAATAGTGTAATGATTTGATGAATAGGAGCCTTATATTAGAATTTCTAGATCTCTTGCTTACCTCCCCTTCAGGTCGCCGGTGCTATCATTGGAAAGGGTGGTAACAGAATAAGACTTGTGCGCAGAGATTCAGGCGCTGACATAGCTATAGACAGTCCCGTTGGACCGGCGAAAGAGCGAATAATAACAGTGAAGGGCAGTGCACATCAGGTCCGAATGGCCTGTTCTATGTTGCACAAGAGGTTGGCTTTGTTTTAGTTTGGTTTGATTTTTACTAATAGTTATTAACTTCTGGACTAATGGTGTGGAACTAATGGTCTTTCCTCTCGTCCCTCATCTGGAAGACTAGTGATTTTGTTGTTCTGAATGTGAGTAACAAGAAATCACTTAATCTTCCGATGGTTGACGACTCAGTACTACTAACACTCATATTCTCATTCAATGCATTTTTATTATAATTCAAACTATTATTCAATTTATAATCAATTTTTATTCAACAGCATTGCCGACAATACCCGACGCTATTGAATGTCGATCTCGATTGCTATGACATTGCAATAGCATTTCGGTCTTCACTATTCGATTGTTTTTGATTTTAATGAATAAAATCTAATAAATTTCTCATCAATTTATTTCTTAATGAGCTATCGATTCGATGTATACTTTGTTTGGCTCAACACTTATTTTTTATATTTTCTATCTTTAGTCAGACATAAATTAATTGTAATTTAAATAAACATTTTTTTTTAAAAAATCCCACAATTATTACAATCGATGTTTTGAATATTTTTAAATTATCATTCCGTTAATTAAGTTAATTAAAAACGAAATTTGTATTAAAACAACCATTACTTTAGTTATTATTATATTTTTGTTAGTAATAATTATTATTACAGCTAAAAGTCAAAGCATATTTGTATCGATATTTATGAGCTTTAAATGTTGATTCAATTTTAAACTATAATTTAAATAAATTTTTTTTTTGCTATCGATTCGACTTTAATTAGATTTAATTTCGATTACACAACGAAAGTGGAATTTAATTTATAAATTATATTCTTTAATCTTTTGTTTAGGAATTTGTGGTAAGTTTTTAAGTTAACTGTGGTTTTTGTTTTATTTTAGAGTACTTTAAATTAAAGCATTTAATGACCACTTTTATCAAAATAATATCCATTTCGTTCACCATTTTACCTCAGCTCCAATTTTAACCCCTGATATATTTTAACAGCTTCTGGGAGTGCAAGTGTAATTAATATAGGGTCCATATTAATACTGGAATATGCGTTTGCTTTGTGAGAGCACATTTATAATGCTTATAGAGATTGGAGGAAGTGGACGGATTTGGACAGGTCTAAAATCCAGTCTATTTTACTGAAAAGAGAAGAGAAGGCATCGAAATTTTGAGAGATTTTGGCGGGTCTTACTGAAAGGGCAGGTTAAGCAGACTTGCTGTCATTTCTGTTCTGGTTAATATTTTTTCAAACTGATTTCTGTATTTTGTCAAACTATATTTCCTTTATATTTAAGGAAATTTTCAATAATGTGGGTTTAGTAGTTTCGCTGTAATGTCATTTGTGCCAAGAAAAGCACATTTTTTCAAATTTTTTTTGTCAGAAATGACATTACAGCGATTTGCCAAAAATGCATCCATGCAATCTTGAAATATATATCTATACTATATATAAATAAATATTAAGGTTTATTTCATATTTCTCAAGATTTGCCAGATTGTATATATAATATGCAATTCGGCAAAAGTAACTTTACTTAATTTTCTTAAACAGTTTAAGTCAGTGAGCGTTCGGCTAAAGAATAAACTATAGGTAAAAACTAGTACACTGTGTATGTAAATTATTGTATTTACTAGTGTTATGTCATGACTATATGACGAGATAACACATGCGCTCAATCGAATACTTGTTAAGTCTAGTTCGGCTAAAAATATTTAAGTCAACTTTCTTACAAAGTCTTTGGAAAACTCAAACTTTGAAAGACAAGTTTAAGTCTAATTCGCCAAAAGAAACTTAATAAGTAAAGTAAGAATTTCTCTTTTGCCGAATTGGATATAAGCCAAGTTGAGTTATGTCATGCCAAGCAACTTCTATAGAATGAATTTGTAATATCGGATAAAACTGAAATTAACCCCATTAATTTAAAATGAAAACAAGAGAATTTCGAAAATATTTATGGGTTAGTCATAAAAATTTAAAAAACCATTTTAATTGAACTGAATTCATTGATATTTAAAGACCCTGTTAACTCAACAGAAGCTGATTTTCAGTGAGAGGGTCTACAAAAAAATACAACAAATTAAAAACAAAATAAATTATAAAAATAAAAGCATTTAAGAAAAACAATTTTTTAGATCTAATAAAAAAGAATTAAAAGGAGTTTTTACTCTAATATTTTGATGTAAATTATTAAAGACTTTCACCCCATTATAAAAAATAGAATTTAAAAATCACATAAAAAATAGAATTTAGATTTTATTATTGATTATAAAAATTATTGCAAATAAACTATTATAAAGAATATTAAGTATTTTATTATATGAAATCTGAGGCAAAATTAACTTCTAATAGGAACCAGAAATGACTATTAATTGTTTTATTTTATTACATAAATATGTGAAATAATCAAAAAACTACTTCTATTATATAAAAATACATAAATATTAAAAAAAGAAAGAAAAAAATTACACGAAATAATAATAAATTAGAGGAAACGTTGAAAAACTTGGTCTCCAATTATGTGTTCGCATGAAATAAACACATCATTAAAAATAGTTTCTTAAAACTAAAGCAAAAATATAATATTTCTTCACAATATTATTTCTCTACTATTCATATAATATATAAAACATTAGTTTTATTTTCCAATTTTTTTTTTTGTTACATATTTTATATCCTCTTAAAAAATATATAAAAAATATGAATTTCGCAAATAATACGGATTTATTACTAATAAAGAATTTATTTCACAATAATTATCCAAACATTGAGTATAAAAGGAAGAAGAAATTTATAAATATTTTTTTAATTATAAAACTCTATTTCGAAAGAAATCCTAAAACATTTTTATATTAGATTTTTATCGAAATATTATACAATACAATAGAACTTTTATGTTTTTATTATTTGAAGTTTTTTCTAAAAATAATATTCATTTGCTTTTGTAATATTGACTTAAGTCAATGTTGAGGAGGAATATGGTTTTCAAAATACTGTAGCTAAATAGCTCCCAGTCAATTATATTCTCCTGGCACCTTGGTCTTATTAGATTTAGAATTATATATTGAAGTTCTGTTAAATTACAGCAATTTGTGGGATAATTATGTAAAAATAAATTATATTTTTCTGTCAAATTCTGAGAAAATAAGCAATTTTTGTAATACTCCCACTCATTTTTGTGAAAAGAATTGTAAATTTAATAATAAATTGCCCTAGCCTATAACCTCTGTAGTTTTTAGTTAGAATTTCTATAAATAAATTTTTTATCTCTAAAATTATAATTTCGTTAACTATTTGTCAACAATTAGTTTAAATAAAACTCAATTTAGAATTAATTGATTCAGAAATTATTTATTTAATTTATATATATTTTTCAGTGAAAAATTATTTTGCCGTAAATTTTTAGTTCATTTTTATTATATTTATGTTATTTTCGAGAATAAATTTCTTATTTTTCATTTGTAATGATGAATGAGATTATAAATGATGTGAAAATGAATTGTGTTTTCGACAAAACGAATGAATAAAAATGTCTAAAAATTTATTTATGCGGAAAATAATTGAATAAAATTATGAAAAGAAATGAATAGAAATAAGAAAATAATTGAATACTAAAATTGGACAAAACTATTATTAGATATCTTCAGATTATAATTAGAATTTTTATAAATAATCTCTCAAACACTCATTGACTGATAAACAAAATTATTGATTAATGAATAAATGACATGAATTTTCAATTACAATATATCTAATGATATAGTAGTCTAGGCTTAAGAATAATTGTTTCGTCTATTCCGGTGTCAAAACTTTTAATTCAGTTAAAGTTTTATATTTAATTATAATAATATACAGTAATTAAAACAAATTTTCTCATATCATCATAATATGAAAAAACATATTTTCATCTTTTTGTTTGTGATTTTTCCTCGAATTAAGCATTTCTTGAAAATATATTCCAGCACTAAAACAACTATTAAATTCCTATTTAAATCGTATTGTTATATTAAATTCACATTCTTTTTTTCTGGTTTTTCTTTCTCCAGTATTTATGCAAAAGTGAATTATTTGAGTTTTCTTTCCACCACTGATGCACACAGGGTCGTCATACTTGGCCAATGAGAATAATTATGCTATAATCTAACAAAAACCTCATTATTATATATTTAATCGGTATTATTTATAAATTAAGCTTCTCAAATGCCAATTTTCTTTTTTTTTGTAGAAAATTATAAAAACTTTAATTTGTGTTTAAAAGTTTTTATTATAAGTGTTTAAAAAATGATTTTATTCAGAGATATCCAAGATACAAAATACATCTTCCGCTCTCTCTAAAGATATAATTGAATTGAAGACTAGACACAACTTTTTAATTGATTTTCCGTTTCAATTCCTAATTGTAAATCTAAATTAATAAAGTGTCCCAAACCAGTCTTACATAAGTGCTAAGCATATTATATGAGGACATTAGTATCGAAAATTTTAATTTTGAAAATTAAATGATTTCTAACTTTATATAACTTTAATAAAACAAAATTATTGACTAATTTATGTATTTCTGAATCATTTGAAACAAAACACTCATTAAATTAAATTCTGTTGGAGTAATCTCAGGTCCAATATCTAACACTGTCTTAATGAACAAAGACGAGTCTTGGGTAAAGTTAAAGTAGATGAATGCCAAGGCCAGGCCTATGAACAACATTTAAGTATAACATAAGCCCAAAACCATATTTTCATTTATTAAAAATATTTCCTCCGTTTAAGTCAGACTACGACTAAAAGCATTTCATTTTTCCTCTAAAAATATATCTAATAATGAATAATGCAGTGAAACAAACAGCACATGTATTGTACAGTAATGTATGAGTTGTTTGAATGACTAACCTATGTATGAGAAGACAAGGAATTATATTTTAAAACGAGAAAATACTGTATAATTACGAGTTTATCATTAGAATAGAGAGATAGAGAGAAAAAGGAAGAGAAAGTTTAGAGAGAAATGAGAATTTGAATGAATGAATGAGTTTTATGTTTAAGAGATAGGGAGAGAAGGAAAAGAGTCGACACAATAATGAATCGTAAGTCTAGTGAAACTGAATGTTGAGTTGAAAATTATGTGAATAAGTATTAAATAACTAAAGAAAATATAGCGAAAAAGTTTTTTTTTAAAGTTCTCATTAAAATTAAATCACAAAAGAGGATAAGAATTGCGTGAAAACTCACAAAACAATTATTATTTTAGAAGAAAAGTGTCACAACTTTTTACTTCTTTTTAGATTATTTGTTAAAAATTTACATTTAATTAAATGATAAAAAAAAATTTATTCTAGTAATAGATATCGTGTTAGAAAAAATTATAGCTTTTATCAATAAATTAATTATTAATTATTTCTTTCATAGAAAATATTAAGCTTTAATACAAAACAGTGTTTACTGTATGAGGAAAATGAGTGCAAAATAGTATTAATTTTTCTTTTATTATATTTTTTAAAAAAAACCCAAAAATAGAATTTAAAAAAAAAGAATTTCCTTCCTTTTAAAATGTAGTTATTGTTGATTTTATTGATAGCCTCACAATCAAGATATGAATTTAAAAGAAGAAAATCATTTTTAGATAAAATAAAGAAAGTTTTATCTTTCATCCCATAAGAAATAAATAATAAATAGCGCTCTGAGAGGTCTCAAAGATGAACAAAAGTAGAGAAGAGATAATAAATTACAGATAATAAACATTACATTCGATCTCTATTTTCCTCTCTATAAACAAAAATAGGAGAGAAAATGATAAAAATCTAAAACAATAGAGAAAAACCGAATGAAACGAAGAAAATTAAAATGTTTTGTCAGTAAAAGTTTAATGAAAACCATTTTCGAGAAATTCTCCAGAAAAGAGCGCATGAATTGTCTTATCTTTTTATTCGTAATTTTGGAAAATCATTTCAATAGTAAATTAAAAGACATTAGAAAACTTTTTTATATGTAAATTAAATTCTTGTATTAAAAAAGAAAATATAATTTTCTTCCCAAATATTTTATTTCTATTTATAGACTTATTTCCACATTTAGTTTACTATTACTATTATAATAAGAATTAGTATTTTTGTGGATAACCAAGGGAAAATCGCCCAAATAAGTTTCCTTATCAGTAAATTTTGGATTTATCCCCTGATTATTTTAGTTCAATGTATCTAAACTAATTTTTTACTTTTACCTCCTTCTGTGTGCTCTTCTGTTTGAAAAATTCTGATAAACTACTTAATAATTTCCTGGAAAATTAAAAAATACCCCCTCACTCGACAGACCCCCCCTCTCCCTCTCCTCTGCATATAAAATAACTGTCATTTAGTTCTCTTTACTCATTCTATAATTCTTTTCCATTCACAACATTTTTCTCTATTATTTTGGTTGGAATGAGAGAGCACTGGGAAAAAAACGAGTGCAAACTGTTTATATAATATATGCACACAACTTGAGATTATTTGTATTATTCGATCAAAATTTAATAATAAAACTCTCACTCGAATAACACATAGAGAACTGCCTGTTTGTGAATTATATTTTATGCAATTCTCGTATTCCTAACATAACACAGGAATGCTCTGTATATACGTTTAGAGATAAACGTTCAGTAAATACAGTATTAGTTAACCATAAAAGGGAGAAGTAGTAGGAAAAAAAGAAATATTCCTCCCATTCCTTAAACTTCTTTTCGCACATTTAGTATTTTATTCGTGAATAAGTTGTGCAAAACATTTCAATATAAATGTGAATAAAATTACTAAATCATTGATTTGTTAATCATTTTCTTTGTTTGAATAGAACTGAAATTGTATTAAATAATAAGGAAAATGATAACAGTATTGATGTTTAGAATACTATACTATACTTTATATAATATATGGTTTGAAATATTGTTTTTGTGAAAACATAAATTCGATTCAAATTAATTTTTATTTACTTTTTTTCTCTCGTATTTTTTGAAGGAATCAAAAGTTTGAACGAAGAGATTATTTTTTTAGAAATTTATAAAATAGTGTTCAGTGTGTGAATAGAGATCATTTAGGGGACGGGTGGATAAGGAATTATAATTAATAATAATAGCCAAACAGTTGAAAATTTATATTCTATACAAACAATACAAAAGAGCAGAAAGAATGAGAGAATAAAGATTAAAATTATATTTAATGATGTGATGTTAGGATTTTATATTAAGCAATCGAAAATAATTGTTGTCTCTATTGTAAGAATATTGTCCATCAATTTAAAAATATATGGCATTTGAAATACAATTTTTTCGTGTTTTAACAGAATTAATGTGAAAAATGAACTAAAAATGTATATATGAATGGAAATTAAATGGAGTGAAAATAAGTGCAAATTAATATTTATATTTTGTATTAGTCTTTGGGTGTCTTTATTTGTTATCAATATTATATATCAAAGGCACAGACATATTACAGTGAGTATTAGATAACAATTGAATGCAGTTTTCACGTGTGCAGCAAAATGAGAAGATATACTGCAAGTGAAGAATAAGAAGAATAAAAGAGAAAAATTGGGAAAACTTTAGGGACGAATACAATACTAAGTAAAGAGTGATTTTCTCTTATAACAAAACTAAACTCTACTCCATCTCATCGAACAGTTATAACGAGAGGAGAGGGAGGGAGAGAGACGTCAGTTTTTGTTCAATTGTACAAGGCACAATATATATTTTGTTTAGCTATAGTGAGGGCCAGAGTATACAAAACGAGGGCTAAAAAATTGAATAAATTTGTTGTTTCAGCAAATACTTACCTTCGAATAGAATTTCTAAAGAAAAAAGCTAATTACTAGTATATATCCAAATGTCTGTGTGTTTGTTGTATGTGCTGTACATCAGATAAATGCCTGTGCCTTACGATTATCTATTAGTAGTCTTTTTTGTCATCATTTTATTTATTCTCTATTATTCACTATTATCTGGTCTTAACTAAACTTTTTCGTATAAAAATTTTCAATCGTTAACTAATGTATAAATTGATATAAATGTCTGTCAGAAATGAATATTCACTGCGATTTATATTTATTTGTGAAAAATCTCAAATCACATCTGAATCTCTTAATTAATTTATTATATAATATATTAAATGTTATATAAATTTCTAAGTTTTTTTTCTATTTATTTATTTTCAGAGTTGATGAGAGTGTCTGCTTTTCAAAAGCATTTGCAAAATAAATCAAATTAAGAAAATCAACGCTTTTTTCCTGCTTTGAATAATTTTATGCGTTTTTTATTTATAGTTAAAAACTTTTGAATATATCTTAAGATAATAATGAATTTATGTTATATATATATATATATATAATATTCAATATTTTTGTTTCGAATAAAATTTTATTAGTTTTTTTTATAGTAAAACATAATGAGATCACAAATTTTCTTATGTTTTCATCTCATTTAGACATCAATCGATCAAAAACAAAGTCTTATATATGTTTAGACATAATTTGAGTTAAGATTTTTTAGAAAAAGAGACGAAAAAAGTGAATTATATTTTGTGGAGAAAAATATATTATTAAAACCACCATTGATTAGATTGTCTATGAAAGACAAAATAATTCTCTCTCTCTCTCCCTCTCTCTCTCTCCCCCCCTCTCTCTCTCTCTCTCTCTCTCTCCTCCTGTCCTGTTCTCTCTCCTCTATTTTTTCTAAACAATATTATTGTTAAAATGATGTTTCAATAGTAAAGTAACTGTTATTTTGATTGCCTGTGAAATCGGAATTATCTGAATATCTAATGAATTTATGAATTTGTTTGAAGCGTTCAAAACAATTCAATTGACTTATAATATGATATTAATATTTGTAAAGAAAGAAAAATGAAATAAATTTGAAAGATTGTATGAATTCTGTCACGTTTTCACTTCTGTATCGATAAGAATAATAGAGTAAAGATATTCTTTTATACAAAACAATATTACGAAAACTCTTTTTGTGAGAAACAATTTTTATAACTTCATATATTTTATTCAATGATATTTAGCATAAGTGCTATACAGTAATCAGGTATGAGATTAGCAGAGTTTACACAATTTAAAACCCATATCACAAGAATCAGTAATAAGAAATAATTATTTAATAATAATGAATAACAACTGAAAAAGTATTTTTCATTAGAAATTCTTCCTGAATAGAAAATAATTGATTGATTTTGTGTCTAATTTAGAGCATAAAAAATATGTTAAGAATTTTCTAATAAAGAATTTTATGCTTAACTTTGATGCAAAAATTATTTTTCCACAGAATTCGTAATAATAAAGTGTCTGCGCTTTGAGACATGTTTTTTATTTTTGGTTCTGATTTCTCAGAATATTATGTAATAAATCCCTTTTCCAAAAACGTAAAATATATGTACAGTAAATCAATAACTAATAAACTTTTATTTATTAATTGAGGTTAATGTGCGAACACTAGATTGTCGTGTCTGACGAACGCCAATTCCAAGAATCGATTAATTTTATTTTTATAGATAATCGAAAACATAATATAAAATATTTATTATATGATAATCAGTAAAATTCATTAATTTAATTCCTATTAAAACAAATAACACAATCAAATGATACAATCAATAGTGTGTGCAAACATTAAACAAAATACATAAAACAATTTTTTTTGTTTATAAGAATTTTATAAAAACAATCCTAACATTTAAAATAAAAACTTATAGAAACACGAATAGAAAGGTTTTGTTTTAGCATGCTATAATTCTAAGAAATAATTTGTTTATAAATTAGATTATCTATTATATTATTGAATAAAATCCAATTAAACCCCAACACAATATTCTGTATGAGTTTAAGCATTGCTAAAATCGCTTACATAACACATTGTGATTTAGGAGATATTCAATATTTCGAGGAAACTTTTAAATAACATAATTTTATAAAAGGACAAAAATTAAAATTTTTTAAATTTTCAAAATTAATTTTAAAAGACTAATCCAAAAAAATATGGAAGCCACTTTGTTTTTTAATTCTGCATTAATTTAATATTACACAATTAACTTCACTTGCTATTTATCAAGAATTAACCCAGAATTTGTTGGTTTTTACTTAATTTAGTAAAACATTCTAATACACTCTCTAAATATTTTGTAGTTACTGTAAGTAATGAAGTTACTTACGATGTTTAACAGGGGTAGCCAAGAGGGGGAATAGAATAAGTTTGAGATTTTGCAAAATATACCCCCTGACTTTTGCGACGCAGGCAAAAACATTGCTTTTTGATTACTTTTACCTACCTTCCCTCCCCCTGTGCATTTTCCATATTGTATAGAGAATTATACCCCAATCCTGAATTTTGAGTTTTCTCAAAATATCCCTCTCTATACCTCCTGACTTAGCCGACCTTGGCTACCCTTGGTGTTTAAGTAGTCATATCAGGGGCAGCCAAGGTATAGCGTAAATACTTCCACTGAATTTGAGATTTTGCAAACTATGATCCTTGAATTTTTGTTTTTACCTTACTCCCCCTGTGCATTTTTCATACTTCCTATTGGAATTTGTATACCCCCTCACATTTTGAGAGCAGTTTCTCAAAATACACCCAACTATAACTCGCTGACTCGACCGACGTTGGTTACCCCTGAAATATTTCTATAAAAGTGTATTTACAACCAAATGTCTTTGAGAAAATTTGAGGCACCCTGGCGATTTTTTATTTATAAAGTTAATTTAATAAATTTTAAAGACAGAAATTTTTTTGGTCCCATTAACCTGTAGGATTTATCAACGTGAATGTTTTGTTTTATTTCTGTAAAAATATTTATATCATTTTTACGTATTGGGAATGAATTCCTTTCTCTTTTAATAATTCTTAGGGAGCATTCAAAAAATACGCACGGAAAAATCATGAAAATGACCACCCTTCGTATGCACATTTTTACTGTATAACTAAGGTATTGTACGAGCTTTATCCAGACCCCCCCCTCCCCTACCAAATGCGTAAGTACTTTTTGAATGTCCACTTATACAAATGTAATCAAAGGTCGAAATTGTGAATTATAAAAAGTTTATATTTTAGAAATCTAAGCACAAATTCTTAAACAAAATTCTTTTCATTGATAATTTGTTAAATAATTTTATCTCAAATTCCTTTGATGTGTATTTCAAATATATTTTGTTTCAAGTACTCAATTATAATTGTATCTCAATATTTGTGGCAATTTATGCTAAATATTTAACATTTTAATAATAGTAATAAAAAAATGTAAAAAATTGTTTTGCATAAACAAAATACAGGAATCTTTTATATCTACTCAAGAATTTGTGTCTTATCTTCTGTCTTAAGAGAAAACGTGACTAAATTCAGACAAACTTTTTTATTCATTCAAATATTATTTTTAAAAAACAAGAAGACAATTAAGTACTTCCTTAGTATATGTGCTATTGATGAAACAGTTCTAAAACAGGGCTCAAATTCTATTGGAAAACATGCCATTATTGGAATGTTTGGAATCATTTGACTATAAATCCTGATTTCACAAAGCAGTTCATTATTTCAAATAACTGATGTAACATAATATACATATTTAGAGTATAAGTTTACAAAAAAATAGTTGCAATTATATAATATTATTGTTTTTCTAAAAGTCATCTATCATTTTTCAGTTGGATTTTCATTTCTTTTTTCATAAACATTTCACTTTTTTATCAGATTCTTAAGTTAAACAATTATAAAATAAAATCCACTAAACATCCTGTTCATATTCTAAATTAGGGATGACTTTAAAGTCATGGGAGTATAGGAGAGGGTATTTAGCAATCGTCAAATTCTTGCAGAATTTAATTAAAAATTACGTACTTTGACCAAATTTCAACTAATTCTGCAAGAATTTAACAAATTTGACAGAATTTAGGCAAATTATGATGAATTCTGTCTGAATAGAAGTTGATCAAATTTAGCAACAATTTAACAAATAAACTAAAAATTAGAAGGGGATATTTTGCAAAATCTCAAAACTCAGGGGCTATTTAGGCTATACCACCTCATTGGCTACCCCTGAATTAAGTACTTCCTTAGTATTTGTGCTATTGTTGAAGTAGTTCCAGATCAGGGCTCAAATTCTATTGAAATGTTTGGAATGTTTTAACTCATTTGACTAAAAGTCCTGATTTTAAAATAAGAGTCCATTATTTCAAATAACTGATGAAACATAATATAAATATATAGAGTATAAGTTTACAAAAAAATAGTTGCAATTTTATATTATTGTTTTTCTAAAAGTCATCTATTTTTTTAATTTTAGATTTTCATTTCTATTTTCACAAACTCTTCTCTTTTTTTAGATTAGTTCAGATTCTAAACTAAACAATTATATCATAACATAAAACATCCTGAACATGTTTAGTATATTCTAAATGAATATGAATTAGCAAGAATAATGAATAAGAATATTCTAATGCACTAATAACCATTACACCCTGATAATATAATTGAAACTTAATTTACTCCAACTTAAATGTTTAAATAAAGAAAGTTGTAATGAAATGCACATTACTTTATTATATGGGTTGAGAACATTTTAGGTATATTATCCCTAATTGACAAGGATGATTTTCATGCTGATTCAATAGTATCGATTTAGTATCAATGGTTAGTTTGTTAACTACAGTATAACCTTCAATAACAACAAAAACAAAAATAAGGGGACAGGTATTTATGAATAATAAACAAATCTTAAACTTTTAAACATAAAATTAAACACTTTTTTTATTTTAAATCCTTGAATATTAACATTTAAAACATCTAAAGATTTTTTAGTTAAGGAAACTAATGAAAAGTTCTGATAAATTAAATTTTAAAACAAAGATAAAAACTAACTTCAGGTTATAAAACATTAAAAGAAAAAACTTTTGTTAAAAAGAGATTAAAAAAAGACCAATAGATAGTAAAAAAAAATTACAAATAATTCCGGGGGTTTTCAATATTTTTTTTTATTCATATCAATGATAATTAATTATTCAGTAATATTGGCCTCAAATATGCGAAAAAATAGTCAAAAAAAAAAGGATTAAAAAAATTACAGCAATTCTCAATTCTTTTGTACAAATAGTTCGTGTTTTTTGTTAATTATTTGACTAGAAGTGAATGAATATAATAATAATAATAGTGTGAATGTATTGGAGAAAAATAAAATAAAATAAAAAAGTATTTTAGAAATTAAATTTCATAAAACAATATATAAATGTTTTACACAATTAATGTATAAATTCTTAAGAATACGTCTTAAGAAAATAGTTTTGTTCCTAAAAAATGAAAGTGTTGTCTAACAAATTGTTTTACAAATATAAACCTACGATTTTTTATTTTTATCCATGGAGGAACGCCTTAACTGCATTGTCCATATATTGATCAGTAATAACGTTTTTAATTAAATAGATATTTAATAAATTGTTTTGATTTTAATTTCATTAAATTCTTAATACATTAATAATGAGTTAATCCCCCGAA
>JAQFXN010000816.1:0-18435 GCA_034693365.1 Liacarus xylariae | reverse complement strand
TATACAAAACCATATTTGCATTCCCTTTATTACTGTCTAATACAATATGTGTTTCTGTTGGGGGGAAAAAATATTTTTATTGTTAATAACTTATATTAAATAATAATTTTTTCTTTTGCTTAGTTTTTTCCCCTAATATTTTAGTTTTATTTATTCTCTTCAATATATCACGAAATGTTTTAATTATGAGAAACGTATTTCTCAAATGGAAAGAAAGATTATATTTTTGTATTTTATTACTTTGCGATAAAAAATAAATAAAAAATGTTTGAAAGCAGAAAAAGATTAAAATCTGTGAAATAACTGGCAGAACTGCTTCTATGATATCATATAAACCTTGATTATATAGTTTATAATAAAGAGTATTTCAATTTCTTTTTTATTCTCTTTTTTAACTCCATTTTTTTGAATTTTATATTTTATTTCATTTCAATTATATATTTATTGCAAATTTTTTCTTATATATATTTTTTTCTCTTTCGCTCATTAATTCCTCTCTCAATTCAATTCTCACTGCCTTTTGTGTTCATATAATTATAGCTAAGAATCATAAATAATGAGAAAATAAAAGAAAACAAAAAAAGTAATGCATTTTAAAATAAAAAATTATCTCAAAATATGTTTTATAGCATTTAAAAACTTATTTAATTAATAACGTAATAAAAAAAATTAAGACCGACTTTTAAATACAATTTTAATTATCATAATATTAATTAAGGAATAATTAATGTATTGATTAAAATCTTTTCTTCAAATATTTTCATATATGAAAGAAAATCTCGAAAAACCAGTTAATTAGAAGTGTAACTAAAGCTAAACAATTTGTAAAAATAATCAAATCGAGAGTTCTTGAAATTCCAATTTTCAATTTTTATTTCTGGAAATCTGGTTCAAAAAACTTGAACCAAATTTAAACAATATTTCACTTATAAAGCGAATAAAAACCGGGAGAAAAATCTATGCCTTGACGTCGTAGTCATAGCTTTTGCAAACATTTTTATTGATTTTATGCTTCTATTCAGACATAATTAATATTTTTAAAATGATTATCTCATCTAAACTAAGAGACTATGAATATATGATTAATAGTTTTAGATATACATAGTTTTAGATATACTATTAAAATAATTATAATCTCTTTTTTTTTGTTAAAAGTTTTTTGATTTATTTGATTAAACAAAAAAATTCAATTTTTGTTTGTCAAATAAATTAAAAACGAATTATTTTGATTTATAAGTAATTAATTTTTTAAGACTCCTTTACCATAGAGTGACAAATAATTCAAGGAGTGATAGAGTCTGTCAAAGAGAATATGACATAGATATTGATCTTTGAGCACAAATAATTAATTTTTTGTCAAATAAAAATATTTTCTCTCTAATTATGTCAAAAATGTTTTATATGTTATTCACAATAATATAATTATATTTTTCCGATAACCTATCAAATTCAATGAATTGTATAAATGTATGTATTGCTGGAGTTTCTGATATCTATGTATTAGATCTTAAATTTTATTTATTTAATATGATATCAATTTTTTTTGTTTATTAATATAATTGTTTTGCAACTTATAATCAAATGGAATAAAAATCAATTCTAATCCAATTTGGATTTGATTGAATGAGTCCACACACACACGTATAACATAGCATACCATAGATATATACTTTATAAGGATTCGGGTTTTCTCGCCTAACCGTTACAAAAGAAATATTCTGTAATCAAAATGAGAAAAAAATATACGGTATATAAAAAAATTAAATTAATTCTTAAGTGGAATTTTCCGGCTATTTATGTGAAGAGAATTACTCATTAGATTTGATGACATTTCAAAACCAGTGTTATATAAACATATGTTTTTCAAACCAATTATATAGAATATTAAAATATTTTATAATATTTTAATACATTTATATAAATACATGTATTATATAATATATATATTCTGTAAAATGAGTTTTTATGAAACAACACTTCTCTAACTTTTCTTTAATGTAATTTTTTTGAGTGAAAACATTTTTCACTATAACCTCATTATGACTGTCAGACTTGTTTAACTGCTGTTCATATAATTTGTGTATTTTATTATTATTAAATTTTTTTAATTGTCATGACTTCCTAACTATTAAACTATAATACCCGGCATATATTATATATACATTTGATATGAAGTTCAACATTAAAATAAGTTTTAATATAGTTTTAATTGTTAGCTGACCTTAAATACTAGCGGTTATTATATCAGCAAAAAAAAAAGACTTCTATTCAAGTAGTCGTCAGTCATTCAATTGAATTCAATGATAAATTTAACAATTGTGTGATTAAATCAATGTATGAAAAGAAATATTTCAAATGTAAAAATTCTCTAATGCTATGATTAATGTCTTTTACACAATCTTTAATGTATTTCATTGAAACTAAATTAGATAAAAAAAAATTTTCTTGTAAATATTTCAGAGTTTTTTAAACTACGGTCTGGTATTTGTATAGAAATATATGGATTTTTCATAAAAACTTACCAGAATTTATAGTAAAGTATAGTAAGAGTTGGTGTTGTGTTGAAATCAAATAAAAAGATAATTATATACAGAAGGAGAGGGAGGGAGAGAGAGACAAACCATCATTATTGCAGTTGCGATAAGTTTATGTTTAAATGCGATAATTACTCAACAAAAATAAAGTATCAATTGATAGGGCTTTCCAATTGATTTCTGGCTAAATAAAGACTTGAAATGAACCCAAGAAAAAAAAATCTATGCTGTGCTTTCGCTATGGTTCAGGAGCTATAAAATGAGAGCAGAGAATGTTGTCTAAGACGACCAAATATATAGATTTACAGTATATTACTTTTGATTATGTTTGCCATATCTCTACTGAATATACAGTTTATATATTTTTTTCAATGAATTCCTATCGTTTTGACTGATTGTGTGCTTTAGCTCTAATTCAGAGGAACTCAATTCAAAATATATTTTTTTAATATCATAAAAATCAATCGCTTAAACCACACAATGAAAATATACTATTGTGTAATATTAATGATAGCTTTTGGCTTTCATTTCAATTATACTGTATTTTATATAAATTCTATAGCAATTCATTTCAAGTATTGTTTGCAATCAATTGTTTTTCTTTAGTCAAACAAATTATTTAATTTTTTTATTTGAACTTTTTTTTATATTATACTGTACTTGAAATAAAATTAATAGAGAGGAGAAAGAAAATTGTTTAAAATAAAAATACAATTTCACAGAAGAGAAAAAGCAAATAAAGAATTAATAAATCAAATGATAGTCTCTTTTTTCATTTGAATGTATTGCAGAATAACTCCACAAATGCTCTTATATTTATTGTAATGGTGTGTCTAAATGAATAATTGTCGTTTAATTTGTAGGAGTAGTGCCTCAGGTGCTAATTATTGTTAGATGTGAACGACTGACTCAGAACATCAGAGGATAGGATGGGATAATGCATAGGATGTATAGATAGATAGAGAAGAGAGAAGAGATCGACTCCCAGTAAAAGCGCAATACATTGTACTGTTGAACAGTATTCCCTCTGTTTTTAATAAATAAGACTTTAGTAGAGCATTAACACTGTCTTTACTATTGATTGCCAGCGCTTTTCTTCATATAAACAGTTGTATGTCTGTTGTGTAATAAAAACTTGATTAAAATAAAACACAAATTTATTTATTGTGTTTTTATATTTAAACTGTGGACTGAATACCAATTTATAGATATATATAAATGAGTTAAATATAATTAGGGTTTGACTTAAGGATTCTTAACTTTTTTTGTTCTTCTTATTCTTCTAAACCCGAGTATTGACTCAAATATCGTTATATAAATTATATAATATTTTATTCAATTTGTGATCTCAATTATGATTAAATATATTTTTGTCTAAATCACAATCTATTTATTATTCATAGACGAGACTAAATGAAAAATAAAAATTTCATTTCATATATCGTCTTATTCTCAGACGAAAAGATAGACACAAAAAAAGAATAAATAATAAAATCAAAAGCAATATATCTTTTATGAAAAGATAAATCTATTTACTGTGATTACCAGTAGAACAATAACAGCCTTAAAAAAGAAGAAAACAATTTAATGTCTATTTTTGAACTGCATTTTCCTAATTCTAAACCCCAAAAACTAGCTCTTCATTTGTATTGTTTAAATCAAAAGCAAAGAATAAAATGTGAACCAATTTCTCTATTAGACTATTGTTATATAGTTTTTTTAAGAAATATATTAGAAATGCATTTGTGACCATTTTTTCCAAATAAATAGAAAGCGTTTTTAGGAAATGCTTTAGATATTATACTGCATTTGTTTGCTTAATTAGAGGGAACGTTAAATTATAATAAGAACATTTTTTGTTTATTGATTTTATTTAACCTTTTACAAATTAACAATAATTAGTGAGAAACCCCTGTTTTGTATGTGCGCACAGCAAACAATCTTACCAAGCAAAAGCACCCGGCACATATCGCACCTTACATCGATTTCTTCTTCTTAGTTTCTTTGTTTTAAAAGAGCACACTTGCTTTTCAGCCAAACATTTCATTTTTCTTCTTCTTCTTCTTCTTTCATTGTATTTTAATGTAATGTCAATTCAAGACTGAATTTTTTATATTATGTTTTTATTTCAATTCTATTTTACATACTATTACTGATAAAAAGTTACGACACATATGTGTTTATAATACAACTATAGGAGTCATGTATTTGTCTCTCATTTTCTTTTCTCGACTCAATGAAACTAACATTTGAATTGATTTTTTTATACACTTAAATCAAATTAAGTCTTATGTTTTATCCATATATTCTGTATATACTCTCCTGTCTCTACAATTTTTATACTGTAGTATTCGCCCTCATCTCTGTCTTTGTTCAACAAATTATTCTCAATTTTATATATAGTCAGAGAATATATTCTGTAATAGAAGGAGAAAAAGTAAAAAAATACATTTTATAGCACAAAATTTTCATTAAAGCGAGTAAACTCTCACTCGAATTATATATTTGTATGTTATATAACGATATATATATATATTGGATTTTTGCCGTTCCTTTTCGTTCTCCACTTCCAAATCGATACGAAAAATCTGATTCAGAGAAGAGCGCATATATTCTACACATACAATGAGAATATATATATCGTATACCGACTTATAAATAGGGCACACAATACACGACAATTCGGAATATATTGGGACAGAGAAGAAGAAAATTTATAATATATTTTATGAATAGTATTATATTTTTGTTATTGAATAATAGTTTTATATATTGACTGAAAAAAATAAAATAAAAATTGTCTCCACTTCTCATTCATTAATATATACTTTTATTGTTTATTCTATCTCTTGCTGTCTGTCTGTCTCTATCTTTATGTGTGTTTTCTGCCTCTCATTCATCTCTTTTAGTTTAGTCACTCATCTCTTGCATCGTCTCATTCCTCTCCTATTCCTCCTGTTCTCTCTCTCTCTCTCTCTCTCTCTCTCTCTCTCTCTCTCTCTCTCTCTCTCTCTCGCTCTTATTCTCAATTCTCTGCTCTCTTTTCTCGTCAGAACTCATGTTTAATAAAGTGAGGAATGACTCAATGGAAAAATAAAGCTTTACTTTTACTGCCTGTTCCACTATCTCTCTCTCCTCTCTCTGCACTTTCTTTTTCTATTATTCAATTCCTTTCATTTATTCATTCTATTACTTGATTAACAAAATAATTTTAAACTACAGTTGACTTTTGGTTTTTCAAATAAAATTTTTATAAATAAGTAAATAAGTTATAGAAAATTTATTTTAAAAGAAACAAAAATAATTTTTAAATACAATTCACTGTAAAATTGTTTGCAACAAAAATTCAAAGCCTATTATACAATGTATAGTATATATTGATATAAAATACTATTCTGTTTACAGATGTCTT
The DNA here is from genome assembly GCA_034693365.1 of Liacarus xylariae. Lineage (NCBI taxonomy): Eukaryota > Metazoa > Arthropoda > Arachnida > Sarcoptiformes > Liacaridae > Liacarus > Liacarus xylariae. Next base: position 12,489 of record JAQFXN010000816.1, on the reverse strand, counting down.
TCCAACTAAATTATACATTAAATAATTGAATTCATTAATTCAGACAATTTTCAGAGATTATACTAATTAGAAGTTTAGAAGACGAAAAAAAATTTATATATAAATTAGATTTTTTTTTACTCTAAATGTTTTGAATAATAATAACCGAAAAGAATTACTTAATGACATGAAAACAAAACTAATGAAAAATAAAAAGAGAATAGAAGAATAAATTTTAGGAATTGATTTCAGACAACAAATAATAATCAAAACGGATATAACAGATCACAGAATCACAACTGCTATTAGTCTCTGTTTTTGTTTATTAGAATCTGATATAAAGTGTTTTTCCGGTTCTTTTAGTCTATCATCTCCTGTAAAATCAAAAATTCTTTTGCCACTAATCTGTAAACTAAACATTTAGTTCATTCATGAAAAGAAGAAGAAAAATAGCTGAAGAAAAAAGAGAGAGATTCTGAAGTTAAAAGTTTACAATTTTTATTTGAGATTAGAGTATAGTTTTTGTTGTACTCCTGTTATTCTGTGTTTTGTTTATTATTCATTTTAAAATCGATATAAACACAAATGTGATGTCTATATACTCCATGCTATTTATCAGACGCAATATGAATACACAATAACAAAATAAAATCCTGTATTCAATACTTTTTTTGCTGTAATATTTTTTTTATATTTTGTATTTCGTTTTCAATTCCTTTACAGAATTCTTTGGAAAAATTTTATTTTATTTTTTATTTTTTCTGATTTTCAGAAACACAAATGAATGAAAGGATAAATCAATTATTTTTAAATTATAAAACATTTTTCATTTTCATTTGACACTTGACTTATTGTATTTTGAGTTATTCTTATTTTATTCTAAAGCTTATTAAAATCAAAATTAAAAGAAAGTAATAAGAAATTGCATTAAAGTATATCTTAAAGGAAAGACATTTCTTAAGATATATAAAAAAGAAGATAATTTAGTTTAGACTAGATTTCTATGTTTTGACTGAAAATTCTTCAGTACATTCTCTGATAGTCTCGAACTCAAGTGTTAATAAAATATTACAAAAAAAGATTAATTTAAAAAAAGTGTCTGCAATCGGATCTTTTTATTAATGCTATATTTTCACGATTCTCTCCCATTTTTCTATTACTTTATTCTCAAATAACTCTTTTAACTTTCGTTTAATTCAGAAAAAATTTTAAAAATTTAATAGAAAAAAAACGTAAAATAATTTCTAAGCAAAACACGTTTACATAACCTCTAATATCGATAACCAAAATGTCAGTAATTTAACGATAATTATAAGGTTTTAAAATCTAATTAAATATTAAATTTAAAACATGAATTCAATCTTTTAAAAAGTGATTTCTAAATTAATTATATTATATATAGAAAAAAATGTCTTTATATATAAAATATAATTCTTTTCATTTCTCAAATAGTTTGCACTTTAAAAAAAAGAATTCAATAATCTCTATATATATTCTGGAAATATATATAAAATAATATCAGAAATACTAAAATTCAATGGATCTTCACTTGAATTTCAATAGCATTTTTTTTCCTCACAAATAATCTATACATTTATCTCTCTGTACTCTATATATAGAAATTATTTGTTAGCAGAAAAAGCTATCGCAGGGAAACAAAATTTCCCAAAAATATTCTCCTAATAAATGTTTGTGTGTTTTCTCTCCTATTTTCTCTGTGTTTCTACATGTTTGTATGTGTTTTTACAATATAATAAAAATAACAAAAATAAATTCACAGAAAAATATCATTTGTTTGTTTTACACACAAGTGTTGCAACAAATTCAAGCGTAAAAACATAAGAGAAGAAAAATAAAAACCGAGAAAACATTTCAATGAAAACATATAACATTTGTTGCTCTTTATTAGCGATTAGTTATGACAATGAATTATAGCCTTTTATAGAGTGATATTCTCTGCATTTATAGATTTATATAATAGATTATTTCAAACAATTTATATTTATTATTGATGTATAGTATTATGTATTTTTTCAATGGAACTATTGATTCATTTTTCGTGAATATCATAATTATTTGTCACACGATTTATATGAAAAGCAATTTCTATTATCTCTTTATTATTAATAATATATTTTTGTGTGTTATTTATGCAATTTATTTCTCGTATTTCATATAATTTCAATTTCAATATTTCAAATCCTTATACAGCGCTTGTAATGTGTATGAACTCATTCAATAGGAGCAGATAGTTATGAATGTTCTGGCAATACATCGCTTATCAATTGATTAAATTTCATTCCATACACACATATTTGTGCCTTTAAGGCAATCCATGAATCCATGGAATGGTTTTTCATGATTTTTATGCTAATCTTATGTAAACTTATTATTTAAATTAGAGAGCGATAGAGAGCCGTGTGTTTGAAAAAAACAACTCTCTCTGGTCTCTCACCTTTGAATTGAAATTATAAAATCAAATTTAATTTTTTATTTATTTTTTCATAAAATGATAATAAATAATATTTTCGCACAAATATTATCTATTTTTTCATTTCCAAAACTCCAAAACTTTTTTTTTCATTATCAAAAGGAAAGAAATGTCAACTTATTTAACAGGAATGAGTGAAAACACGAAGAGATCCCTAAGATTTTTCAATTCATTGTTGAGTACATTAACCCCACTCTCCGCACATTCGCTCACTTCTCTCTCTCCTAAACAAACTTTCCTTTTATTTATATATATTTTTTTCTCTACTTTACTATTCGATTATAACTATACTATTAGTTAACTTCAAGTTTATTGGTATAGAATATTCGGAACCATATGTTAATTACAGTGCTTTTTGTTTCTGCAGATCATTTACAGAACTTTGAGAACAGCCATAAAAAAATAAGATTTTTTTTAGAAAATAATATAAACTTTTTTCTGTTAATTAATATTCATTAAAAATTTTCTTCTTATTCACTCGTTTTTATGGATGAATTAACACAATTTTTTATTGCGTAAAAACCGTCAGTTAAAAAGTCACAATAAGACCATTAAAATGTTAAATGAGGATACAGTGAGACAGAACAGCACATGCAGTTTTGTAACTGGGCATACATGCACTACACATTGGTGAGAGTGGCTTTTTTTATATAAGAGCACACCATTCTCTATACAGACTAATAATTTTTAGGACGATTTAGATATAATAAAAATTAACACTTATTATGATTATTATTATTTTGTTGACTCGACTCTCGTTCTGCTATCTATGCCTTCACTCACTTTATTTCTTTTTCTCTCCCTCTGTCTCTCTCTCTCTCTCTCTCTCTCTCTCTCTCTCTCTCTCTCTCTCTCTCTTTCTCTCTATGCCATCAAAAGCCACTCTCTCTTCATCTGACTCTTACTGTCAAACAGTTTTAATTTTGTTAATACACGTCACGTCACGCCTTATATTCTCTGTATTCTCTTGTTTTTTCTATACATTCGATTGCATTAAACTTTTAAAAACATTTATTGAACATTAGCGACAATGACTGTAAATGTCTTTTCATAGCAATTAATTTTAGGCGTATTTCTCACTCTATATATAGTATGTCTGTCCCTATCTATCACTTGCGAAACACGATCTCCTATTTTCACTCCTCATCTTATCGACTAATTCTGTTATTCTCCGTTCACTTCTGCAGACGTAAAACAAAAACCAAACAAAATTATATATAAAAATTCAATTTCATATTACACACCACTATATGACTATGTTTTTTGTGTAGGCTTTTCGACTTAATATTATCGAATAATATATAGCTTTTAGTTATATATATATATATATGTATAATAGATATAATATATTTTTATCTGTATTTATAGATTAGTTTCATTATAAACGACATTAAATTTATTTTTATTTATTTAATACAATCTTTTTTTTTGACTCAATATATTTATTATATATTTGTCTAATCTATAGCACGAAGTATTGGCCGCTTCCGAAAAAGTTATATTAAGATTAAGCGATTTAGTTTCCTGGATCACAGATCAAGTTGATTGGATGACTGGATTAAAGACTCAGACCATAATCACTACTACAATCAACAACACGAGTAATAATAACAATAATAGTAATTGTGATTCAGATAACAATAGCAAATATCAGTGGCAATCATCGAATTATTCATTGAATCAATCATTACATCCAATTGCTATAAATTCTGGACTTGATTTCAATGATGTTATTCATGAAAAACAAGTTAATGGTAAGTGATTTCAGTTTATATATAATATAAAAGAAGAACTTACAGATGAGTACAGATCACATCAGATCAGATGTGCATTAAATTTCGTGTTATTTTTTGTTGTTTTCCCAATTTCTTTCTTCTTTTTCTTTACTTCTGTTTTTGTTTTGTGTGATTCTGTGTTCTCTGCGCTAAAACTAAGAATTCTCGGCTAAAGGCAGGGGAAGGAGAAGAAAAATTTCTGCTCTTTTATCTTCTCATAAATTATGCGATTTTATTATAATCTGTCCAAAGAATAGAAAGAACGAAGAATTTCTTTCAATCGTTTTTTTGTTGTATGTATTTCTCTATTCCTTCTAAATCTCATTATTTTTCTCCCGAAACGCATATTTGACTGAAAGTTATATTTGATATTAAATTTTTCGTAAATAACTTATTATATATTTTTGCTTCTCTTATCTCTCAATTTTCATCCATTTTGTCTTTTCCAGTCGTTTTCTCTCTCCCACTCCTATATTCGTCTCAATTTTCAACTATTTCTCTCATATTATATCTCTTATACATATATTACATATAGTTTTTCATCAATATTTCCGTTCTTTTAGTAATGTTTTTCTACAGTGTTTTTTTGGGAAAATATATTTTTCTTCTCTATTTTTTCCAATCAATCATTTATTCATTAAATATATTATACATTGCTTTGCATTACATTGAATTGCATTTCATTTATTTGCGCTAAATATAAATTCTGTATTATTTTTCTTTCTCTTCTCCTCTTTTTCCCTCCAAATAACTAATTGACTGTTGAAATAAATTTTTCTTAGCATAATATATATATATATAATATTTTTTCTCTGTTCTGTTCGTCTGGTGAATACACCCTATCATACGGTGAGGTTTTATATTATAAATTTTATTTAGCATTTCATTTATTCGCATTCAGTCAGTCAAGAATCACAACACATCTCATTATATTATTTCAAATCTCAATCCAAAAAAAACCTCTAATTGTGAATAGAATTCAATGGAAATAATAGAATAGAAGAAAATTATTTTTCATGAAAAACCAAAGAGTCTATGAGTCACGGATCAGATGAGGGGCTAACGAAGGGAATGGGAGAATATGGCATAGCTTTGGTAAATGTTGGGGCAAAAGATAACCAAACAAAAAGAAAAATAGTGTATAGTATTTGGCATTCAGTCAAACACATTAGTATTTTTATGATATTTTTTGCATCAATTTTTCTAATGCGTCAGGAAATGAGTTTTTGATTTAATAAATAAATATATACTTTGTTTTACAACAAACATAAATATAGAAAAAGTATTAATAATAACATATGAAAAGAAATACTGCAATAGAAAAGAGAAATTCTTAATTAATATATAAAATTGGTATTTAATTATTTAATTAAATAAAGTGAACAAAAAAACTAATAATAATAATAAAAAGAAAATATATTTCAGACAAATATAAAAAAGAGAAACTAAATTATACAATATTTTTAATTTTATTCAATCCATTAGAATATTTCTCTCTCTTTTTCTTCCATACCCTATATGTAATGTTCAGTGTGTTTAATAAAACAAAATGAATGATAGTTAGAGTGTATGCTAAAAATCTGGCGGTGCCTGAAGTTTATGTATGTGTGTTGAGTCGATTTGCCCGAACCAGTACTACATTCTGTGCATCGAAAAAAAAAGATTTTCTTCTCTCTCTTTTTTTTGTCGCTTATATTACAAATTATTTAGTTTACAGGAAATCGAGGTCTTTGGCTCTTCTATGATATATAGTCTGATATAAGAGTTTACAGGAATATAACAAAAAGAAAAGGAATTAATTTTTTACATATTATTCTCATTCCTCTTGTGCTCACACCATACGTAAAAATTGAGTTTTTTTTTGAAACATTAAAAAAAATAAGAGAAGAGAAAAATAAAGAATATTTCTATCATTTATCTCCCCCTTTGAGTAGACACTGAAATAATTATTGATTGGTGTATAACAAGCAGAATAAGAGTGAGTGAGAGAGGAAGCAAAAGACCAGAAAAAGATTGTTTTGCTTTAAATATAATTTTTTAAAATTTTCAAAAACTTATTAGATATTCTTATTTGTAGTGCTTTTTCTCTAGAATACTATAATGTGTTGTATATATTAAATATAATTCAATGATTGATTAATATTTGATATGTGAGAGTTAGAGTCACTCTTCTGTGTTCTCTCCCCTTCACAAACCCCAACACAATATGTATATGACTTTATATTCTCTATATATAACTCATGTATTAAATGATATTTTGTTCGATGAAATATTGTGTGCTATCGTATATAAAAAGCCAATTATTTATTATGCATTTAATTTCCAAATATTCTCTTTATTTTTCATCTCTTTTCAAAATAAATTCTCAATTCATTCATTCATACATTTATTCTCTTCTCTTTTTCTGGTCTAAACTCAGAAATGGTATTATTATTATTATTACTTTTTTTTAAATTGTCTAAAATATATTTCAATGTATTACTCAAAAGAACCTAAACATAAATTAAATGCCTTTTATTATAGTTATATACAAAGCATTTCTCATTCAATTGAGTAGTTTTTTATATGAAAAAAATACAAATTTCTGTATATTTTCTTATGACAATAATCTACAGAAGGATTGTATTAAAAAAAAGAAAATAAAAAATGGTTTTGTAATATCTTATATACGGTATAATATTTCCATAATAGAAGTTATCCTTCATATAAGACCTAATTTTCATGAACTGTTTTAATATTAAAAACATTTTGTCGACAATTATTGATAAAAAATTCATAGAATAATGAATGAAATTTATTTATTTTTCTCCATTCACTTCATAAAACTTAAATATAATGTATTCGATGTATAATAACTTATTATTAATAAGTTTAGAGCTGTGACTGAAATATCTCATTAAAAATATTTTCATATTTTAAGTTATGTTAGAATAAAGAGAGAGAGAAAAACAAAACTCTTATCTCTATCTCTGTTTAAATTAAGTATTTTTCATATTATCTGAGTTTTTAATTTTTTATGTCATTATTAAAGTTAAAGGTTTTTCTTATAATAATATTATTTAACTTTTGAATATAATTTAACGCTTCAGTTGTCGTTAGAATTAATTTTGATAATAAAAAATATTTCACAAATAATTTTCAGAGCAATTAACTTGAAATCAAGAAAATTAGAGCTAAAAAAACAAGAATTTTTCTGAAATCCAGACTCAATTATATTAACAATTTTAATCAGTTAATTGTTTTATTGTAGTTTTCTAAACGCATTGAGAAAAAAAAGAGACATAAAAAACCCTTTTTTTAATGATTTAATCTATTTTCAAAATACCAGAAGAATAAACATTATTGTCTTAAGATTTTTAAACAGAAAGTTAACAGAAATTTTAAAATTTATTTTTGATGACGACTTTTAAATGAATACTTACTATATTTTTCATTCCTTCTGCAAAACTAATTATAACTATAAGTAAGTAATCATTAAAACATTAAAATCTAGTTTTTTTTGCCCTTAAATTATTATATAATTTAAAAGCAAAAAACACACATTGCTGAAAGATAATAATTTTATGTTATGTTATGTTTAACTTTTCATTTTAATTGAATTTTAGAAATTCTTATAAATTATATAATGCACTAATTTTATGCATATATTCTCTGTTTTAGAAATACATTCATTAGTGATAATTCTCATAATAAATAAAGCCTTAAATCTCTTCTCCCTTTTATTTTATATATTTATAATATCATAAAATTTATATTCAAATTAAATTTCACTTTAATTATAGCTATTTTATTGATGACATAATTAAGTCGTTGAAAATTAAATTAATTATTAGTTATTGGGAGAGAGAGAAAAAAAATATTTATTTCCTCTAAATTTTGTGTTAATAATTAGTTTTGAGGCTTTTTTATGTCAAATAAATTTACTTTATATAAATAATATTTATATTCTGATATTAATTAATGCCAGTATTAAATCAATTTCCAGCACTACTTATAAAATTTAATCAATTTCTATAAAAAACTGTTCTATCGGTCATCAATGGAAAAAAACATTAAATAAATAAAATACATGTTTTCCACAAATAAATATCTGATAATAAATATATATTTTTCTAATATCAGAATCAGGTTTTAAATTCATGTACTTTTCATGTATTGACAATATGTTTAATTGATAATTATATTTTATTTAATTACTGTAATTATTCTTGACTTATATAAAGTCCAAGGGATTTGATTCACTTTAGGACCTTTGGTATAGTCTATCAGCCATTAACTGATTGTTTATACAGTATCTGTCTTATTTTTTAATTTAAATATTGGATAAAAAAGGGATTCTAAATTGTTTGATCACCTAGTTATTTTAATCAATTCCAATCTTTTGATTATTCTAAATTTAGTCTAGAGATAAGTCTACAAGTTATAAATTATAATGATATAAAGTTATAATAATAGGATCGTGATGGAATATTTTATTTCCAAATAAATTCTGACATTGCACCTTTTCTATATAAGGATGAATTAATAAATAAATTAATTAAGTCTATTTATTTCAAGACTCTTAACCATTAATTTATGATTTATCACATGTTTATAAAATTCCTATTCATCTAATCCAATGTGAATTGTGATGACAACCAATAACTTTATGTATGTTTTCAATCAATAAAAGATTGCAAAAGAAATAAATTAAAATCAATTATATTATAACAAAGTTTTTCACTCTTATTAAGAGAATAATATTATTGCTTATAATTATTCTAAAGATTTTTATTACACAATATTTATTGAATTATTTATTCAATAGATTAGAACAGCAGTGAAAAAAAGAAAGGTCAAATCGATTGGGGGCACAACGAAAAATAAAAATCACTGCCTATGCTATGCCATGTTGTTGTGCTAACTGTTTAGAAATCATATGAATAGTTCATTGATAATTAAGAAGAAAAACATAAGCGAATGATAAAATAATTAAATAAAATAACAATTTTTTTATTATTAAATAATTAGAAATAAATTGAATTAATAAGAAATTTTCAGAAATTTAATATAAAAGAAAAATATAGGAATTATTGATTTTCTTCCCAAACAATTTCTATTCATTTTGAGCACACAATAGATCAAATACAGCTTAAACTATTTAATAATTAAAATTTTGTCTACAATTGTTCCCTGGTATACCTTGGGGGTGCCTATGCTTCACTGTTCTTTCAATATTAAATTGTATTAATAAAATATATTTTTTTGCTCTTATGTGGGAGTTTAAGCTGAAATACAGCGCAAAAAAACTCTAATAGCGATGCGAAGCAAATAACTAACAAAATATTCAATACATACAAGAATACAGTGCACACAGTCTTATACATGTATGCAATGCTATATAAAATTCTCTTGAGATCATTACACAGAGTGGGAAAAAATTGTTATATTCAATGATTATTTTATTTATCATACACTCTGTATATTATGGTTCACAATAAAAAAATTTATTTTATTTATTCCAATTTTTATTTTGGGTTAATATTTGTGGTATTGTTTTCTCTTTGTGTTCATCTCTTTTATTCTCACATTTCCTACAAATTTTTTATTTATTTTTGTTTTATTCGTTACTATTTTTTTGTTAAATCTATTGATTGATAGATAATTGCTTCTAATGACTGCACATTATTAGGCCTTTAGATGGAAATCAAATGATTTGTAAATAATTTGTTCGGAATCAATCAGTTTTTTTTATATTTTCATCTTTTTTTCTGGTTTTGATATCAATTGTAATTAAATCAATAGTTTTCTTATTATTTTTTCTGAAGGTTAATGAGATTTTTATAAATTCAATTTACTTATTAATTAATTGTTATTAATTAAATAAATGAAAACTTTATTTGTGTTTAATATTTTTATTCTCATAAATTTTGTTGAATCTATTTTCAGATTAACTTTATTTTATATTTTCAAAGCACTTATTTTCAAAGGCAGTTTATTATATACTTTTGAGAATATCTGTATTGAATTTTCTTCCCTTTTATATATATATTATTTTATTATTTCTTTTCTATTACTATTATATTTGGCTTTTATTTTTCGACACAAACACTAACTTTATATATATTAGAGTCAACTCATATTCTGTGAAGAAGTTCTTCGTCTGTTCTCTCTCTAACAGTAATAACAATTTGATGGCTGTAATGGCCGAATACAACAATTGCTTATACATGTCTATAATATAGCGCAAACACTCATATATTTCCTAATATTGCGAATATATTTCTAATATACCGCACAATAAGATATGTTTAGCTGTTATTTCTTTAGGACACTTCCCGTTCTTCATTGCGATTTTCAGCCACACATAACCCGTACGACTTATATATCTTGTATTACATTAAATGTCCGTAACTTTGGAATCGATCGCCTAAAAAGTGTTAGTTCTCTATCAGTTCTCCTACGCTATACTATAATACACTTATATTCTATTGCACTGTAAGACATATTGCAATACTTCGTCTCCCTTTCTCCCTCTCCCGTCTCTCTATCCCTACCTCTCTCTCCTACGCCACTACTATACTGATTATGCTATGAGTTGTTAGATATAAATCGTTTTCGCCAATAAATTATCGCTAATAATCGCTCTTTCATTTCATATATAAGCACTGGATATATCTGTACTGTAAGACTCAATGATGTGTTCCAAAGAGATATACAGAATAAGAGCCCACAGAATAAGATAAATAAATTCTCTCATATAAGTAAATAATTTTGGGAAATCTTTAAGTAATTTATATATAAATATTGAAAAAATGTCAATAAAATGTCAATTTTTGGTTAATTTTTTTATTCATTTAAATTATAGTTAAAGCTAATTATGATTTTTATTATTTTTTTTATTATTATTATATATCAAAGCAGAGAGCAGTTAATTATTATATTTATATCTGTGTCTCTCAAAGGAGAGAGAGAGAGAGAGAGAGAGAGAGAGAGAGAGAGAGAGAGAGAGAGAGAGCTGTAATCATCAACATATTAAGCTATTATGTCATTGTATTGTTGATGATAATGACAATATGATAGAGTACTACAACATTATATTTGTAATTATTTTCATACACTAAATGTATATATATTTCAAAAATAATATTTAAACAGCTTTTAGTCTAAAACATAGTTATATTTGTCTACAAAAGATATATAAATAATAATTTATATTTTTTCCGCAATTTTGTTCAATAAGAGAAACGAATGAACAGAAAGAAATTTTCCAAACATTATTATTATAACATTATATTTATTTTTGTCATATATTTGTCATGTCATTTATTTCAATAATAATTATATTTTTGTTTCCAACAAAAAAATGAAATCGAGATTATGAAAAAAAATATTTATTTATTCAACAAATTTTATACTTAAATTTAATTGACAATTGTGAAGGAAAAATTCAATTAATGAGGAAGAGCTGAATGTTTTTTTATTTTACATTATTATATTCTATGTTTTGTTCGTATTAACCAAAGCAAAAAACAATTTCCTATTTCTCTAATTTATAAGTTATAATAAATATATATTTATTTATATATATTTATTAGTTTGGCGTTTAGTTAATAACAATCACATATACAGTAAAACTACTATATTAATAACCCAGTGACCCAATTCCTTCTATCACATTAACAAAAAAAATAATAAAAAAGTGCATTGCTCATATTTCTCGTTCTAATGCACATATACTTTTGCATCTTTACTATTTCTAATATTTATGATTAGTTTAACCTTAAATTAAAAGAAACAACTATTTCTTACTATAAAAATAATGTAATTTATTAAGTTTTTTCTTTAATAATATTATTTATTTCATTATTATTTTCTTTAATTTCAATTTATTACTATTTCTTTTCTTTCTTTTGCTTTATAATCATTGAACAAAATAAAAAGTGTTGTGCACTTTTGTGTTTTCCCCCACCAATTGTCAGGTTTTATATAATAATAAAGCCTGAATTAGAAGTCGTATATAAAAGTGTTGTGTTTGGGTCAAAATGATTAAATGAGAGAATATTTGTATTATTATTATTATTTATATATATTTTGTATTAAAGACTGCATGAGTTGTTATACGCCATTAATAATAGCAATAAATAACAAGTTTGTTAATATTGCAGCCAATTCTACAGCCATTTATTTATTCTCATCTCTCCCTCCGTTCTCTCTCTCTCTCTCTCTCTCTCCCCCTCTCTCTCTCTCTCTCTCTCTCTCTCT